>QEPC01006756.1:55120-77193 GCA_003113815.1 Sphenodon punctatus | reverse complement strand
CTCCCCTGCCCTTGTTTCCCCTTACCCATTTCCTGGGTGCCTCCTCCGGCCCCAGTGCAGCTGCTGTCCTCGGGGCATCGCGTCCCGCGTGCTGCTGCGGGTGTTGTCCCTGCATCTCCTGAATGGTTGGCACGACCCCTGGCTCCCCCTGCTCCACCTGCGCTCCCTCCACCTCCGTCGCTGACCCTGCCCCCTCCTCCTCCTCCTCCTCCTCCACCACCATCACTCTCTCACCCATCGCTCTCTTCTGCCTCCCTCCTCGCTCCATCCCGCCATGCTTGCCTGCTGCTGATTTCCCTTTAAATCTCCCTCTGGTGGTTGTGTTGTTGCTGGTTGCCTGGCAGCGATGCTGCGTGCATTGTCCACGGCTGGGGCTCGTTTCCTTTGGTTCCGCCTGGGGATTGGTGTCCAGACGTTACTTTTTGTTGCTTCCCGGTGGGGATCTCTTTCACCACACTTCCCGGGATTTTGCGCCGGGGAGCCTGGGAAGCATGGTTGAAATTGACCCCATGTGGGTATTGAGCGTGGTGAACATCTGGTGCACGCCGAACAGACGTTCAGGGCTCTTTGGCCCCGCTGCGGGATTGAGCATTGTTCACTGTGGTTGAGCATGATCTCGTAACGTCTGAAATCACCCTATGATGATAAATCACCTGAGTGTCTGGTTCACAGTGTGCACTGCAAACAGGGCACTGGACCCCATTCAGCTGTTTCCCCTCCATTTAACAGCTCCTACACCCCATTGTTTAAAGCTACTTAATCCCTTTCAGATTCTTGCATTTGGTGGCAGTGCTGTAGTTTCTTGCAGTCTATGGAGAAACATGGTTTCAGCTTTTGCTGGGCAGAGTACTGAGGGCTAAGGAGTGAATTTAATTAACAGGAAAAAAAGATTTGTGAAATAAAGTGGTTGAATTCCCAGAAATGTAAATCTCCCAGTGGGGAATGCTTAGACAAAGTAGTCAACACAATGGGCTTGCTTGGGAGGCAGGCCAGATTGGCTCCTTAGTCATGTTATTAGTGGTACTGTAATGACCTGAATAGAACTTAACATGCACAAGAAAGCTACCTATGTTATAGTTTGTGCTTTCTGCTTCCAGGCTGTATGATAGCAGCTTTTTTACATGTTACAATAACTACATGCAAGCACGGCCATGCTTATCATAACATCTAATCAGCATCACACATTTCCTACTACATATTTACTACTAATCATTTCTATAGCACTATTAGACTTATGCAGCCCTTTACAGTCACAGATTCCTGCTCAGAGGGCTTACAACCTACGATGGTCAAGGATGAGGGAAAGACAGACACTCCCATTTTACAGATGGGGAATGAAGTCTGAGTTGCCCAAGGCCACCCAGTGAGTTCATTGACTAGGGTAAGATTTGAACCACACCGGGAATCCTCCCGGTGCATTCAATGGCCAATCCGCCCCTGTACATTACCCATTCATGGTGGGTGCTGAAGCCATGAGTGGCAGAGCTGTTGTGAGCTCTAAACGGGGACAAGCAGGGAGGGCATTAGGGCAACCATCCGGGTGTGTTTCTCCACCCGGTGAAATGAATGGCAAAACTCTCATGGAGTTTAATGGTTGAAGATTGCCCTGCCTGTGTAAATCAATGAGAAGGTTGTTTGTTTGTTTGTTTGTTTGTTTAGAAAAGGGGCTCTATCTCCACTCCAGGTAAATCCACTGGTATACGATTTCAGATCCCTACTATGGGCCTTCTGCCAACATTTTATTGAAATTGGCCTAAGAGACTGAAGTTATGAAGGAGACACACATGTCTCACACATAATGCGCACACACACAAGTCAATTGCATAAACCTTCTTGCCACAGGATAAGCAGGCTAAAAAAAAGAAGAATCTAATTTGAACTAATCAAACTGGGTAATGTTCAACTAACCCAAATTCTTGCTGGATGTGAATCTGAATTTGAGTATTAATAAAAGAAAACAAATCTTTGAATTTGATTCATGAAAAAGATGTGTTAAATTTGATTGAGATTGGCTTGTGGGATGAGAAGTTCTTAAGGGGACGGACACACACACACAGAAATTTTAATCCATAAGAAAACCAGGCTAAAATTTGAAACAAAAGATTCTAACCCAATGAGAATGTTCACCTTGAAAGATAAGAGTCAGAGAACTTGCTACTGCTATTGATTATTCTATGGAAGACACCTCGATACCATGGTGATGGTCAACTGTATATAACCATAATTGATGGATAGATAAATAATAAGAGGTATGAACTTGAGTGAACTTGACCAGCCATTTGGCATAAAAGTAAGTAAAAGCATATTTGACAAACTCTAAAAATGATACAATATGAACAAGAGAAGTCCTCTTTTTCCCCTATCCTTCTGTGTCCACTGTGTGACAAAATAGTTAGAGCTGTTGAAGAAAAGCTAAGTAACTTGTGCATCACAACTTGGACATTTAGCCTTTAGCAAATATTAAGTATTGTATCAGGCTGGGTATTATTTTAAAATATTGTCCAAGGCTATAACAAGCGTTGTGCACAATAGCAATACAGGGTGTAGTTTCAGAACACAATTTCCTGTACTTAGGTTATTAAATGATTATTTAAAATCTTGTTTGCAAGAACCGTTCCCTTATTAGATAATTTTCTATCCTTGGGATGGTGAATTTCTCTTATGATGCTGCCAAAGGATTCAGGAAGGGAGAGCCAAGCAACTGCAACAATAAAATTCTCATCCACTCCCATCCAAACTCACTGAGAACCAAAGTATAATTCGCTGCCTTCAACAGCTCTTTGCATCTGGAGGGAAAGCTTTTCAAACTGGAGATTAGCACAAATATGTCTCTTTGGGTAAAAACAGAAGTGACAGCAAAGCGGTGGTGACCTGGAGCAGGTCGGGCCACTGACACAGCTGAGGTCAGATTGGAGAAATGACCACACAAGACCCCAACTGGGGAGCCATCCCATCCCCACCCCCATGCTGCACCCAATGCCCCACCCCCTGCCATGATGGGCAGCCATGGCGGTCAATGACGGAGCACCATAGTGGCTGGCCATGGTGGCCCTGATTCAGGACGGGCCATGGTGGATCAGAACATACATTGTGGCCCACTTTGCCTCAGACTTACCCAGGTGGTGGTGGTGGTGTGCAATAGCACTGTGACTTTGACACTGAGAGCCTGGGCTAGTCACCAACATGATAGGCAAACACCTGGGGCCTAAGCACAAATGTGACAGTGACCTGCAGGCCACAGTGGGATAGGGACAAAGCTGGCCAGACTGGATTACTGTCACATTTGTTTTTACCCTTTAACATTTCTTCAGCCTTCCTGGAACAGATTCTTATTTACACTAAAACCAAAAGAACATAAGTAGTGCCATACTGGGTCAGACCAATGGTCCATCAAATCCAGCATCCTCTCCTCCAACAGTGGCCAATGTCTGTCTCTTGGGAGGAGCAGTACCCAACAGTAAGGGGTTACATTCCCAGAACCTACTTGACTAACAGCCATTTATAGACCTATCCTCCAAGAACTTATCCAATCCCTTTTAAAAACTAGCTACACTACCAACTGTGACCACTTTCTCCAGCTGTGACCACTTTCTCTGGCAGTATGTTACACAAGTTAAGTGCGTTGAGTGAAAAAATACTTTCTCTTATTTGTTTTAACTCTGCTTCCAGTTAATTTCATGGAGTGTCCCCTTGTTCTAGTACTTTTACACTAGAACAAGTGGCAACTAACTACTCCCTATTTATGTGTTCCACACCACTCATGATTTTATAAACTTCTATCATATCCCCTCTCAGCCATCTCTTCTCCAAGCTGAAGAGCCCTAACCTATCAAACCTCTTTTGACCACCAGCCATACCCTTGATCATTTTTGGTACCTTTTCTAATTCTACTATGGTGGTGGGTGTTGTTTTTTTTAGATGTAGTGACCAGAACTGCACACAATACTCCAGGTGTGGTCATACCATTGTTCTATATAGAGGTATTACAATATTTTTAGTTTTATTCTCTATCGCTTTCTGAATGATTTCTAACATGTTGTTTGCTTTTTTGACCACCACTACACACTGAGCTGAGGATTTCAATGTATTGTCCACAATGACTCCAAGATCCCTTTCCTAAGTGGTAACTCCTAATTTAGAACCCAGCATTGTGTACATATAGTTTGGGTTATTTTTCCCTAACTGCATCACTATGGCCTCTCTGTACCAGTCTAGTGGTGTAAAAAGGCATTAAAATTAGGGATGTGCGAACACGATGTAGTTTGGCTGTTCAGGTGTTCGGCCATTTGGACTAAAAGCTTAGGTCGGGTTCGTGGGTTTGGTCCAGCGAAATTTGGACTCCTCCGAACGTTCTGAAAGTTTTGTCCCACCGGGAAGCTTGGGGCACTCCAGGGACCCCCAGGGGTGCCCGGGGCAGAATAGCAAGCCATCAGAGACCCAGCAGCAGCAGCAGCAGCAGAGACCGGGAGGGCTTGGCACTTAGCACCCTGGGTTGCCCGGACAGGCAGGCTCAGCACTTGGACCCTGGGGGTGCCCGTGGCACCAGGGCTGGCCATCTGAGACCCAGCAGCAGCAGCAGAAACTGGGAAGGCTTGGCGCTTGGCACCCTGGGTTGCCCAGGCAGGCAGGCTCAGTGCTTGACCCCTGGGGGTGCCCATGTCACCAGGGCTGGCTGCCTGAGACCTAGCAGAAGCAGCAGAGGCCGGGAAGGCTTGGAGCTTAGTGCCTGGCACCCCTATTTGGGTGGGCATTGCAGGCTGGCAGGCCTCCAGTTCTGCTTGCTCTATGCTGGGTTCTCCATTTCTAGTTGCTATCATGGCAGGCAGTGGCTGGCTGGCCACATGAATCACCACCAGGTAAGACTACTTAACCAATTGGCAGAAGAGTTGTTTGTGATCTTGTGAGTAATGCAATGCCCGGCCCCATGTGGGTGCCAGCCACCACCAAGCCCTGGCCAGACCTCTGCCACAGTTCCAACGATGCGTGGCAGCCTGCAATGACTATTTATTTAGAAGGGTACCATCCTCAAGGGGAAGTGGTCTTAGTAACAGAGCAGGTAAAAAAAGCTGTGTCACAAAATATTAAGCATGAGGCCACTTCTCTGGGTGCATTTGCACATGGGAAGTGGTTATGCACAGTGCTGGGTAATACTGGTTCTGATCCTTCAGGATTATGTTCCTCTCTCCCTCAATATTGGGGATGGAGGAATTTGATCTCTCCTCAAACCAATTGGGTTTTGCAACTGCAGATGAAGTGGAGGGATGATGGGCAGGGCCCCTAAGGAAGTCTTTTATCCCTATAGTTTCTCAGAACATTTCGGGTTGGAACACCAAATTAATGGATAATGATTTTGGTTGTTTCATTAGATCCTTTGACATTATTTTGTTCCAAGAAATGTGGCATGTGGGGCAATTGACCTTGGATGGGTATGTGTCCTTTATTGTGCACGTTGCCCAATCTGAAGTGAAGGGTCAGCCTAGTGGGGGGTTTGGGCTGTTTAATATCTTAAACAGACACACTGGCAGGCCTCCAGTTCTGCTTTCTCTATGCTGGATTCTCCAGTTCTAGTCACCATCATGACCTGGCGTTGCAGGCTGCCAGGCATTGACAGAGCAGCAGCAGAGGCCTGGACAGGGCTTGGTGGCTGACACCCCTACTTGGTCAGGCATTGCAGGCTGCCAGGCATCTGTGGAGCAGCAGAAGAGGCCTGGCCAGGGCTTAGTGGCTGGTACCCCTACTTGCCCAGATATTGCAGGTTTCCAGGCATTGGTGGAGCAGCGGCACAGGCCCGGCCAGGCTTTGGTGGCTGGCACCTCTACTTGGCTGGGTTTTGCAGGCTGCCAAACATCAGTGGCATCCTTACTCAGGGTGGTGAGCGAGGGCAGCTTAAAATGGGGGGCCAGGAAGTCAATCAGGCACCTGAACCCCACATCCCTGACCACTGAGAAGGGCTGCCCATCGAGCATAATCATTTCCCCAACATGAGTGTGGCTTTCAGTTGAAAGCCACGCCACCCTCCACGTCCTGCAGCTGCTGATGGATTTTGCAGGTGTCCACACCTGAGCTCTCGATGATGTAGATGGACAGCCTCCCTGCCTGTAATGTAGGCCCCAGAACCCTGATGCTGGGTCCTGGGGCTGGAGTGGCTGTTACTTGATGGAGTGGAACGATGGTTCTCTGTGAGAGGAATGACAGCCCCAGAACTCTGATGGTGGGTCCTGGGACTAGAGTGGCAGCTTCTGGATGAAGTGGAATGACAGCCCTCCCTGCCTGGAATGTAGGTCCCAGTACATTGATGGTGGGGCCTGGGGCTGGAGTGGATGGCTGTTTCTTGATGCGGTGGAATGACAGTTCCATGTCAGCAGAATGACGGCCCCAGAACCCTGATGGTGGGTCCTGGGACTAGAGTGACAGCTTCTGGATGAAGTGGATGGACAGCTCCCCGTGAGCAGAATGACAGCCACAGAACCCTGATGGTGGGTCCTGGGACTAGAGTGGCAGCTTCTAGATGATGTGGATAGACAGCCCCCCATGCCTGTAACATAGGCCCCAGAACCCTGATGGTGGGTCCTGGGACTGGAGTGGTAGCTTCTGGATGAAGTGGAATGAAAGCTCCCTGTGAGCGGAATGACGGCCCCGGAACCCTGATGGTGGGTCCTGGGACTAGAGTGGAAGCTTCTAGATGATGTGGATGGACAGACCCCCATGCCTGTATGTAGGCCCCAGAACCCTGATGGTGGGTGCTGAGGCTGGAGTGGCTGCTTCTTCATGTGGTGTAATGACGGCTCCCCATGAGTGGAATGAGAGCCCCAGAACCCTGATGGTGGGTCCTGGGACTAGAGTGGCAGCTTCTGGATGAACTGGATGGACAGCTCCCCATGAGCGGAATGACAGGCATTGGTGGAGCAGTGGCAGAGTCCTGGCAGGGCTTGGTGGCTGGCACCCCTACTCATCCAGGCATTTCAGGCTTGCATCCTACTCGCCGGATCTCAACAAACTCTTCGGCAAATTGGTCAAGCCTTGCCCGGTGGTGAATCACATTGTCACCCAGTAGAAGACATTGGATTCCTGGGGCACAGTACCCATGGCACAGCAGAAGCCACACATTGGATTGCCAGGGCACAGAACCTGTGGCACAGACAGCAGAGGCAGCAGCAACAGCAGCAGCAGACATTTGGATTGCCTGGTATCAGAACCCATGGCATAGACAGCAGAGGCAGCATTGGCAGCAGTAGCAGACATTGGATTTCTGGGGCACAGAACCTGTGCCAGAGGCAGCATTGGCAGACGCAGCAGACATTGGATTTACTGGACACAAAACCTGTGGAACAGCAGACACAGCAGCAGCAGGATTTTCCTGTGTGCAGCACCCATGGAGCCAGGATGGTAAGATTTGCCAGGGAAGAGCTCCCATACAGCATCAGATGGCAGCAGCAGGATTGTGTGGGCTTTAGATTTGCCAGGGCAGAGCACCCATCGACCAGCAGACAGCAGCAGCGGGATTACCAGGTCAGTGGGGCACATCACCCAGGGTTGGCAGGGTAGGCAGACAGGCACCTTGGCATGAGAGGCAGGCAGGCAGGCTGGGACAGAAAGAGAGAGCCAGGCAGATAGGCGGGCCGAGATCATCTAGTCAGAGGCCAGCTGGCAGGCTTACAGCTTCCCAATGCCACCCTGCATCATGAGGTCTGTCAGATAGGCCATTCGAGGCCATCTAGTGAGAGAGAGGGCCAGGGCAGGCACCGGGCATTGGGAGGGAGGAACAGCACCTCAGCAGCAGCAGCCCAGATTGAGGAGGAGCCCTGTCCCAAGACTGCCCCTGGCATGGGATAACATGTGCCACTGCACCATCAATCCATGTCCAGGGGCAGCTTGGGGAATCCCAGCAGTGGAAGCTTCACTTTAATAAAAAGCATGCAAGTGCTCCGCCAATTTGGCCCTCAGTCTCAGGTGGTGCTGTGAGCAAATGTCCCCTGCCATCGAGATCACCCGCTCGCTGGGGACACTCGTTGGTGGGCAGGATAAAAGACCCTTGACCACTTTGGACAGGGCCAGCCACACATTGGTCTTGCCAGCCCAGTAGGCCAAGGGATCGCTGCTGGGTTTGATGCATGGCTCCTCCTCCAGGTAGCTCTCTACTGCTGCTGAGGTGTTGTCATACTCCCTCACATAACTGTCGTTTGGCACAACCTCCACCACTACCCTCGGCCATGCTACCTGTCCTGCTGTGCACTTGTCCATGCTCACCAGAGTGCCCTGCACATACAAGCTGCTGCTGGTCGCAATAGGGGTGCTGCTGCTGCTCAGCCTGCTTCTGGTGCTGCTACTGCTAGGGTTGGGGGCAGGGACAGACCCCGCTGGCTGAAAGGGGTGGCTGCTCCCAGTCCCACCATCCCCAGGGGCATCCTGCTGCTGCTGACATGAACTCTCAAGAGCCTGCACTGCCTGCCAGACCCTCTCCTCCAGCTCACCCTTCCAGTTCACAACAAACAACACAGGGAGGGGTACAAAACGGAAATGAAAGCTAAATCAATCTAATGCTACTCTAAATAAATCCAAAAGCAGGGGAAGGGAACAAGGGATAGAATATCTACAGGGAGGAGGGAAGGATTCAATGGAGGGTAGGAAGAAAGAACACTGGGAGGGGTAAAAAATAAAAATAACACCTAAATCTATCTAATCTAATCTAAATAAATGGAGGTAAATGTGCGGAAATGGGTGAAATAGGAGGAGGATGGCAATGGATTAGGAACACAAACTGCTGGGAGAGGGAGACTTCTGAAAATGCCTGCTGACAGAATCAGTGTCTAGCCCAGAAGGAATTGGAAGGGGGGAAGGCAATGACTTTTGTTACTTGCTGCGCCCACCTTACCACAAGCCCCATTGGCCCCATGCAGCCTAGCCCGTGGCCAATCGCAGACTGCGAAGCCAGTGGTCTGAGGAAAAGAGGGGTGGTGATTGGGCAGGCTGGTTGCTAGTCCAAGCCTCTCCCTCTCTGGCACCAGGAATTCTGCTCCTCAGCTCCCCCCCGGGCCTGTTTTTCCTGCCCGAACGTGCCCGAATGCATCTGAACCCGGCCGAATTGTTCAGAGCTTTAGGCGTTCGGTTTGGCAGATGAGGTTTGGCCATCCAAAGTGGCCGAGTTCGGGCCGAACACTGGACGTCTGAACCGTGTTCACATATCCTTAATTAAAATCAATGGTGTCGATCCTCAAACCATTGACTGCAAGGAGTCACACTGGAAGCAATGGGGTTACTCTGGAATAAGTAGTTTGAGAACTGAAGTTAATATCAATTACATTAGTGCAGAGGAAAGGTATTTTAGCATAGTGGTTCCAAAGGTTTTTGCCTTTCTGACCCCATCTTAAATATAAATATAATTCCTTAAATGTAGACTTAAATATAATCACATGACCTCAGAGAGCAAAAAAGACATACAAAGTATATCAACTGGGACCCCATCAGCAGATAGTATGACCCTACTTGGGGTCCTGACCCATAGTTTGGGATCTTCTGCTTTCACTGTAATTGAAAATCGGGTTCACTGCACATGCAAGACAACCCTTTACCATAAAAGTCAGTGGGAGTTTTGCCATTGACTGCAATAGGTGGAGGATTGTGGCCCGAGTCTCTCTCATGTGTCCAATGAAAATTCCACCTGGAACAGTGGTGTTTGCATCAAAAAAGAAACCCTTGAGTGGTTTTGCAAGAAGCCATAAATCAAATATAGAGTAGCTAAAAAGGTTCACAAACCAGAGGTTTCCAAAATGTGGAGCTGTGCCATCTGCAGATAGGTTCAGATTTCTGATTGCTTTTGATCTACTTTGCAGGTCTTTGTTACTCTCTGGTGTTGTGGTATTAAATTTAAGTCTCAGTGTGGTCACACAGGAAAAAACTTGGGGAGCTGCTTTTTAGTGCTGTCATAAACCATAGCCAAGCATACTTTAAATTAGGGTTGTTCCAAGTAGCAAAAAACTTTTTTGCGAGTATTCTCTAAAGGTCTGAGGAGCTGTCCCGAGTCTTCAGGCCACCCCTCGAAGAATACTTGTGAGTTTCCAAGGTCAGGGAGATGGCTAGGGACGGTTAGGGGTGGGGTGTTTAAGGGGAGTGGGGGGCCTAGCAGCGGGTTCAGGGTGGGTTACTTACTTTCTGGAGGGGTCCTGTGCGATGTGTGGCCTCTTCCTGGCTTGTAAGTTTGAAAGTAAAAAACAAATAAACAACTGAGCATGCGTAGAAATTTTTTATTTATTTATTTATTAATAATTTACTACCCCGCCCTTCCTGCTCCAAGTAGCCTGGGGAGGCTTACAATGTTAAAACACTTAAAATTGATAAAACCGAGAAATACAATCAAAACAGAATGCACAAAAACAAACTGCCCCCTTCCCCATCCCCCTCTATACCCCATCTCCCTTGCCAAAAGCCAGTCAGAACAGCCAGGTTTTACACATATGATGGAAGGAGGGGAGATCCAGGGCCACCCGGGCCCCCACCGAGAGGGAGTTGCACAGCTTAGGTGTGGCCACCAAGAACACTCCATAGTGGCTGTCAGGCCATGCCATGGTTCATGGCAGCAATCTCAAGAGCGGCGAGCATTGTAGTGGCCCAGGAGGCTCTGCCATGGTGGGGCCCCAGCCACCAGCACAGACACAGGGGTGGATCCAGCGCACCCCCGCAGAAGCAGGCTGCGGGACCCTCCATTCCTCCACCTCCGGGGCCGGCTTTGGGTCAGTTGGGGCTGTCAGCCCTGGTGGGAGATCTCCAGGGAACATCACAGGCACTGGCCTCACCCCAACACTGCGTGCGGCTGGCGGGGCGGCAGGGGACACCGGGGGAGGAGTCCTGCAGCCGGTACTGATTACCACACAGTGCCGGTGGCAATAAAATGGCCGGTGGGGCTCTAGTTCCCCGCTGGTAATCACATGAGAGGCTGGTCCTTGACTTACCTTGCTTCCTTGGATTCTTCATCACCCTAGCGCTTCCTGCTCCCTTCCTTTCTTTGAGTGTGTGCGGGGCTGTTCCCCCTGCTGTACGTGAGTACCTACCTTCCTAGTGTTGTGCATTCCTCCACCGTCCCGTGTGCTTACTCCCCCAACGTGCCCCTCCCCCTGTTGCCCCAGTGTGCTAGCCCTCTCCTCTATCACTCCCCCTCCCTTTTCCCTTCGCCCCCCCTCGCTCACTCCCCCGTCATTGACCCCTGGCAATCTCTTCCCACTTAAGCGATACCCCTCCCGCACCGACCCTACCTAGGTGTCCTGGGTCCCGGGTCCCGCGAAAGAGGTGCATGGATCTGTTCTGAGCGTTTGGGACCCCTTTCTCACTCCTGGGTATCTCCTATGTCTCCTTCCCTATGATGATCTGGGTTGCCCTCACGTGTTGAGGGAAAGCCCACCTAAGAACCTGAGGGAATTACCTACCTCGTGGTATCGCTTAAGTGGGAAGAGATTGCCTAGGCCTCCATCTCCTTGCCCCTTCCCTGTTCCTCCCTTCCTCTTTCTATACACCCCTACCCTAACAGAGACCCCGCCAGGCCACACGGGGGACCTCGAGTAGGGCGCTTCCAGCAGACCACAGAGGCCGCTCCAGAGCACTGAGAGTGAGACAGTTCCACAGGTAAGTTGGGCCAAGGCCGTATAGGGCTTTATAGGTCCAAACCTGAATGCTCGGCCATTTTCAAAGATGGTGCTGGCATTTTTTGTGCTTACCCAGCCTGGTATGGGGGGGTTGCCATGGAATGCCTGCCATGGTGGGGTGGAGCCAACTGGCTGCAGCATGGGGATGGAGTCAGCCACAGCATGGGGGTGGAGCCAACCAGCCGTGCAGCACTCCCCACCCCAACTCCCTGGCCAGATAAGGCCACAGGAACGTGTGTTCAGTTCTTTAAGATGATATGGCTGGGATAGGGCCCCTCTCCCTGGAACATGCAGCCACCACTTCAGCTGCATGTTTTTTCATACCCAATGATACCGCTTCCAAAACCCTGTAGTGCTATCCACCGAACATCTTGGCGGCTCATTAAAAACATTAGCAGTTTTCTGTGTCCTGCAGCCTGTGTAACTGTTACACACTTCCCCATACATTACAGGTGAATAGAAAGAAGCTAGCAGAGTAGTTATGGGAGAAAGTTTCACCTTTTGAGCAGGCCTCCGCTCTGGGTTGCTAAACTTGAGATACTCATTGGTATCTCCAGTAAATTACAAGAACAGCTCAAAATTTCCTGTTCAAAGATTATCTTTTGCCAGAAAACAATTTTTTCAGGCAAATATTTGTGAATATCAAATGGTTTTCAGTAACAAAAGTCTACCCAAAACTACATTTTTTTGGGGGGAGGGGGTGTTGAAAATGATTTTTAAAATGAAAAATGATTCAATTTCAGACACTTCAGGGTGAAAATGTTTGTTATGTTTTGGTGCAGCAGCACTCTTGGGAAAGGCCAAAAGAAACTGCTCATTCTCAGAGGGTGTCATAGCACCATTTGTCTAATGCAAAGAGAAATGGGAAATAACCTGTAAGAGAATGACAGCAGCCATATTTGGTCAGAACAGTAATCCCTTTAGAACAGAATCCCTGTCTTCAACAGTGGGCAGTGCTGGATGCTCCAGAAGGAAGTGCACCAAAACAGGCCATTATTTCTTGTGTTCTGTGTAGAGAAGAGTCTTGTATCTTTAGTTCCATGATAGTGTCTCTGTCAGAGGGCTTTTCCTCTCAGCTGTCCATACCTGTTTCTGCCTTTAAGTTCCTCGTGCACACGCTGATCCGTTCAGTGGTAGCCTATGGATACTTTTTCAGGCAACACCCACTTAAAGGGCTAGTATCCCACATTTTCCATTCAACAAACTTATATAGTTATGTTATAATCACACAACAACAAAAAAGAATTTTGTTTCAATAATTCTCAATACGTCTCCGTGGTCACCTTCTCTGCCTTGTTGATTTGCGGGGTACTGCATAGTTATCTGTGGTACCTTGAGAAATTACTTGTAATGCTACATTCGACTCCTCAGGTTCTTTTACAGTTTACTTTCCTTCCAAGTCCTGTGTTTCTTTAGTTTCTGATGTCTCCTCATCCTGTGGAATGATCTCTAAGTGTCTTTGATTCCTTCTCAGGATCTGTCCTCGATCTGTGACTATCTCATATAAACGAGGCGTCACTTCCCTTTTTACTGTTGCCTTTTGACCCCACATTTGATTGTTGTATAAACAAATAGTCTCTTGGATCACAACGGACTTAACTCCCCGGTGCTCTTGTCATAGTACCTTTTCTGGTCCCTCTTTGCTTTCCACCTAGACTCATCTACACAACATTTATTGGAGTTTGTTACTTGCATGTAGTCAGGTAATCAGGTTCTAAGTTTCCAACAACATAATATCTGTATGGGAGACATTTCATGCTTCAGAGGAGTGGCCCAATAATTGAGCAAAGCCAAGTATGGGTCTGATTTATCTTCTTTTGTTTTGTTTAACATCTTTTTGATAATTTTGACTCCATTTTCAGGCAACCATCTGACTGTAGACATCCAGTACTAGAAGTAATGTGTTTGAAATCATATTCTTTGGCAAAAACATGAAATTCATGGCAGTCGAACTATGGTCTGTTGTCATAACCACTATGGGTATACCATGATGTGTGAAAATAGATTTCAGGTGACTGATTACATGCATGGCATTGGTACTAGATAGCAGTGGTATTTTGGGATAGTATAAATAATAATCCAAAACCAGCACATAATTTTTTCCATCATGCATAAACAAATATACCCCAACTTTTGACCATGGGTGTAAAATTTCGTTATCAATTGTCATAAGCTGTTTTGGTTGTTTGTCTCTGCGTTTTTGACAGATGTCACAGCTCCTGAGAATCTGTTCAATGTGGCCATTCATGTGAGGCCAGTACACTCTATTTCTGGCTCTGTTTGCATTTCTATAGACCAAAGTGCCCTTTGTGGATTCTATTTAGCACCTCGTTCCTTAAAGCTTGTGGAATAACTACTCTTGTTCCTTTGAACAGAATGCCCTCCATCACATATAGGTCTTTTTCAAAGTTGGCATATATGTGTGGCAGACATTTGTTGTGCCTGCCCACTGTGATGGCCTTAACCTGTTGCAGGTAACTTCTTGTCTTGTGCAGTTGCTTTGGCTAATTCCACTTTTTCTGACATTCATCTGCACCAATGAGTCTAGTTCTAACTTTTTGTCTTATAGCTAGTGGCACCAGTCTAGGTGTATGTATCACAGGTTCATAAGGGTCAGGCAGCTCTATTTATATTCTGTTGACAATTTCCCCATGCCATCAAAAACATCAGTGAATCTATCCTCTACATTAAAAGGCTTCAGTCCTGCCACTGTATATCATTTTTAAATAAGCCTCAACTCTTGGCAGGATTTTAGACCTATAATGGGCACCCCTGCACCAGAAACAATCAGAAATTCTAAAGTCACCATCTGATTTGCCTGCACTTCAAGCATGCAGACCCCTGTAGTGGGAATACGTTCAGAAATTCGATTCGGTTCAGAAGCTTGGTTTGGTCGACCGAACTATTCGAGTTCGGTCCGAACTTCCAAACCGCGTTCGCCCATCCCTATTCGGCAGCCTTTAATGGCCACCATAGCTATCTGTCAGTGAGGGAGGCAGGCCATTGGGTGCAGTGTGGGGATGGGGTGAGGCTGATGCTAGCCTGCCTGGTTCCCTGCCCCCCCTGGCGGCCAGGCCCCATCATGTTAGTTTGGGAGCCTGGCTCAATCCCACTCCAGAGGAGGCAAGTCCATGGCAGCACTTTGTTGCTGTCATTTTAGAAAAACCCAACAGTCCCTACTGTTGACTAGGGATGGGACTTTTGACAAAAACTTGGTTCTTGGTTTTATCGGGTTTTGGTTCTCCCTTTATCAGTTCTCTTGGATCTATTGGTATCGGCAGTATCAGTTCTTTAACATTGTGGTTTTTGCTATTGACTTCAGTGGGGAAAACTGCAATGCAAAACAACCAATAATGCAAAAGAATTGATATTGCAGAGACCTGATATATCAGATTAGACCTGATAGTGCCATTATTGGGCACTATCAGTTCTCGGCAATACCAAAAGTCCCATCCCTACTGTTGACCATGAGGTGTTGTTGACATGGTTGCGGGACCTGGCTAGGGAATGCAGAACAGTTCTTGAGTGGTTTCTCTCATTCCTGGCTGGGAGAACCCAGAGGGTGGTGATGGACAGTAGCTCTGTCATCCCCTTGGGAACTCCCTTGTGGGGTCCCGCAGGGTTCCATCTTGTCTTCACTCCTGTTCAATGTGTATGAGGGCCCATTGCAAGGTCATTTGGAGATTTGAAGTCAATATGCGTATGACACCCAGCTGTCTCTCTCCTTTTCATCTGACCCAGGTCCTGCAGTCTCGATGCTTACCCGGTGCCTGGTTGCCGTTGGGACTGGATGCAGGCAAGCCGATTGAAACTGAATCCAGACAAGACCGAGGTGATGATGGTTGGCCAATCTTGTGACCAGGGGATGTGGGAACCCCTGTCCATGATGGGGTCTGTCTTCCCTTGGTCACACATATTTGCAGCCCTGGCGTGTTCTTGGATCCACAGCTGAATCTGGATCGTCAGGTTGTGGTGGTGGTCAGGAGCACTTTTTAACCAATTTCATCTGGTGAGAAGGCTGTGACCTTTTCTATCAGATTCAGACCTGGCCACTGCTATCCATGCCTTCGTAACCTTGAGGTTAGATTACTGCAATGTGCTCTATGTGGGGCTGCCCTTGAAGACTGTTTGGAAGCTGCAGTTGGTGCAGAACGTGGTGGTCCACTTTCTGTCAGGGATGGGTTGCTGGGAGCACATTAAACCGGTGCTCCAGAGTCTGCACTGGTTGTCAATAGCTTTCCGGGTACAATTTAAGGTGCTGTTTCTAACCTATAAAGCCCTAAAGGGCCTGGGCCCCAGGTATCTGAAAGACCGCCTCTTCCCCTATGTCCCATCACGGCCTCTGAGGTTGACCAATGTCACCCTTTTGCAAGTGACAACTATCTGTGAAGGTGCTACATCAAAAGTGCATGGGAGCAGGGCGTTCTCCATTGCTGCCCCACAATTATGGAACTCCCTCCCCTTGGGGGGTCTGCCTGAGCCTGTTCATCTTCTGGAGAAGATGTAAGACCTTTTTGTCTGGCCAGGTGTTTTGGCAGGCAGGAATAGGGTTTGGTGGGATTGGATAGAGGGGTTTGGGGAGGAGGACTGGTGGGTGGCAGGTGGGGGTAAAGGGTTGGGTAGGTGGGATGATGGGGTTTTAAGGGATTTTAATGTATTATTGTATTTTATATTTTGATTTTATTTTAAAATTTTGATGCTGTGAGCTGCTCTGAGTCTTCAGAGAAGGGTGGGGTAAAAATAAAAATTGAAATAAATACATTTAAATGATGTACAGAGAGAACTGTCAGAGGATTTTTCTAACATGACAGGAACAAAGCGCCACCATGGACTTACACCCTCTGGAGTGGGATCCGGACAGGTCCCCAAACTAACGTGATGGGGCCTGGCCGCCGGGGAGGGTGGGGAGCCAGGCAGGCAAGCATCTGCCTCGCCCCACCCCCATGCTGCACCCGGCGGCCCCCCTCCCTCCCTGACAGGTAGCTACGGTATCCAGTAATGGCTTCCATGGTGCCCAGTCCCCTGGCCACTCAGGACTAGTGTGAGTAAAGTGGGTGTTCAAATGTGAAAGCCTGCTTTCCTCCAAGTCAGGTAGCAGGATCCGAACCGTGGTGGCAGTTAGCTCGGGCTTTGACTTGGGATATTCCCTGAGTCACAGCCCAGGCTAGCCATCACCAGAATCGGGATCCATCCAGTGCTAACATCTGGCAGGTGCAAACTTATGTGATGGCGGCCTGTGGAGTAAAGTGTGCTAAAGCACGTGAAAGAGTGGACACCATCACATTGGGCTCATAGTGTGGTGCATGCACACAGTGGGGCTCTATGTATGTGTGATGGTTTTGTTTATTCAGCTTGCAGTTTTTTTGGTTTGCAGTTCCAATTTCGGTAGAACAGAAGAGTGGAACTCCCAGATGAGATCAGAGAGAGGGATGCACACCAGACCATGACTTTTCTAGTTGTTTGTGCACTGCCAGAAGTAAGGCAGTCACTAATGGAGGCTAGACCTTCCCTGCTGTGTTTTCTCATCATTGCCCGGATGACAGCAAGAGGACACCTGCGGGACCACTAGGAGTGTCTTGATTCGATGGCAGAAATGAATCTGTTTGGGGAAACAAGTGACTCAGAGTACAGGGAATGTGAACTGACTGAAGGAGAGCTTGGAGAAGTGCAGATATGGGGATATTTTCTGCTCCCACTGTATGGTGATGAAAAAGATGCTAGAGAAGGGGTACACGAGGCACATGTTCTGCTGCGTGGTTTCTGTGAACCAAGAGGGACTTCCACATGCCCAGCACAAGCATTTTTGCCGCCCTAGGCAGCCCTGCCCCTCTGCTGCCCCCTTCCACCCTCGACCCAGCCACAGAGCTTACTGACAGTTTGGGAGAAGCAGTAGTAGACCCATCCTGATCCAGCATGGAGCTTATCAGGGATGATGGAGGAGGCAGCAGTTGGATCGGGAGAGCCTCCTCCTTCAACTTGCCACCCTAGGCAGCCAACTGTACTGCCTTTATGGTAGCACTGGCCCTGGATTTCCAACACCAGAGTGGGTGAGACCCCAATAGGACTATGTGCTGCTATCTGCCTGTCTGCTGGCATGGGTGGCTGTCCCAGTTCATACAGGCCAGGAATGTGTGGGCACCTGTTGCCATGGCTGTGAGCCATGGATGCAAGAAACTGGGTGCTGATGACAACATGCAAAGACTGATTGCTTTTGCTTTCAATTTTCACCATAGGCTCTCAATTATGGGTGAAAACAGACATAACACAACTCCACTTTAACACCATTTTAACATTTCTTATGCATGTTTCAGGGCTGTATTGGTGCCCTATGTAGCCCTGCAACATGCATAAGAAATGTTAACACGCTGTTAAAATGGAGTTAGTGTTATGTCTGTTTTCACCCTTTTGTGGGCAATTTTCACAGCAAACACAGCATTCTGTGCATAGCAAAAGGTTAGGTTACTTCCAGCTGCCAAGTGCGGACAGGTATAAACCTAGGTGGGAGGGTGGGGGCAGCAGGTGCTGGGCCGCCTCCCGGAGACATACTAGCTCGGAACAAAGAAACCACTGGTGCGGCTTCTTGTTCTTATGGTTCGCCGCGGCGGTGAGTTAAGACAGGGGGCTGGATACCAATAAGGAGAGGGGTTGGTGGGCAGAGGAGAAGAGTGTCTGCCCATCGATAAGGCTTGTCACGCTAAACCTGTGAATGGGGGCTGAGTGCTGCCCGAATGCATGAGAAATCACGCAGGGGCTGCTCGTTAATTAGGCTCCACACGCTAAACTTGTGAGTGGAGCCTGTACAGACCTAACCCAGACTCCAGGGGACTATCGTCTCATTTGTGAACACCCTTAATTGTGGCAGCTCCTGATTGGCACCTGAGAGGCTGCTTCTTTACCCAGAAATTAAAAGAATTCCCTTCACAGCAGTCAATAAAATACCCACCAGCAACTGTTAACAAGTTTTTTTTTTCTTTTCTTATTTCCCCATGAAACCCAATAAGCAGCTCCGCTAGAGTGTCTCTGACCAGACCACCCTGCCTTGCTGATGTCAATCACTTTTTTCATCCCAAAGAGGAAAGCCATATCTTTAATCCACCTGTTCAATTATTTATCATGCTATGTGTTTCCTGTTAATTGTCACGCCGTGCAAAGGCTTTATATGGTAAGGGGACACCCCTAACTTTTTTTAATGACCTTAAGCAAAGTGATTGACACAAGATACCCGTGTCAGATGTTCTGGTGACGCAACATGTTCCCCCAGTAGCAGGAAAGCTTCCTGCCGTGATTAAGTTAGAGCTATGAAAGTGCTAAAATGTGTTGTCAGCTTTCCTCTGATGCAAGCGATTTTATTATAGCGTCTGGTAGCAGCGGCGTGTAGCAACGCAAATACTAGCTCTAAACATCCCCTCCCATATGTATAGCCTGCTCTATTTAAATCACAACTTGCACTTTACAAGGCATGGGGTCGGTGGTGACTTTTGCCAGCTTGAGCCGTGCTAGGGAAGGAAAAGAAGGGGAAGGACCCATGCTGGGATGTCTGGAACTTCAGTGTTGTGCCTTTGAAATGGGCCAGCATCCTTCTCCTCAAGAGAGATGCCCACAAGCTCCAGCGACTCAACAGGTGCAGCCAGCATCAGTGCATTTGTGCTGGTGTGCAGGGAGACAGAAAGAAGAGGGTTAGCAGGTGACACCATCTCTCCCTTTCCCCAAAATGAGAGACAACTTATGTAAGAGACATAGGCCCTTTTTATACTGGAGGCAAATACTCATGAACATCCAGAAATCTGGGCGTTCATGGGTGTTTGCTGCCCATGTGAACCACGCCAGGAGTGGGGTGTGTGTATGCATGCACGCTCCCATGCACACACATGGAGCCATCCAGAAAAATGGAGGAGCGGGTGGCAGTTGTGGGAGGCTAGTGTGCACCCGTCAGAACTTCCCACCCACCCAGTGTACACCGACTGCAGTGCACACCACCACCACCCCACATTACACCCCCGTGCCATGGCCCATGTAAAAAGGGCCAATGTTTGGATAAAATGATAAAATGATAGACTTGAACATGGGAGACCAAGGTTCAAATCGCATCTTAATCATGCACTCAGTGAGTGACTTTGGGCAAATCATTCTGGCTCTTTTTACATGGATGGCACCCAAGCATGAACACCCAGAAACCTGGGTGTGTTCATGTGTGGGTGTGGCGAGTGGGTGTGTGTGCCGGTGTGCGCATGCACATCCACCTCCACCCATCGCAAACGCACAGAGCAACTGGTAAAAATGGTGATTGCTCCACGCATGTGCGATGGGTGGAGGTCGGTGCATGCCCATCTACCCCCACCCACCGCACACAGACCAGTGTGAACACTGACCCCCCACCCATGCCGAAGCTCATGTAAAAAGAGCCTCTTTCTCAGTCCCCATTACCCATCTGTAAAATGGAAATAATAATGACCTACCTTCTGAAACTACCCACTTTGTGTAGCTGTGACCAACCTTCAATGAGCATAAGAACTTCTATGATCCATGAGGTATTTTGAGGGCTGACAGTGGTACATTTGTCCCACTGGTTGTTATGAGGGTGTCCTAGCTAACAACTGTAAAGCACTTTGAACACTGAAAATACTATAACAATTATTAATAATCATGTCTGAGTTATTTTTTGTATGATGGGTAACAGCTTCCTTGAGGCCTTCTGACTCATTCATTCAGGCCCCGATTCAGCAAAGAACTTGAATCTATGCTTCTCTCCCATTGATATAAATGGAACATACGCAAATACTTAAATGTTAGCGTGTGCTTTGGTTTGGTGCTCTCCCTTGGAGAGCAGCACTGTTCTTATAAATGTTTATTCTATGGCAACACTATAAAGGAATGAAAAACTCACTGAATAGAGAAAGAGGAAATCCTTGCCTCAAAGGACTTGCAACCTACAGAGAGAAGCAGATAATCCATCTCTTAGCTCTTATGGTCACTTCAGAAGCTCTTCCCAAAGTTTGGAGTCCAATGTACCATTGTCAGCCTTCAAAATTCCTCATAGACCATAGATGGTCACAGTCTGACATGTGCTCATTGCAAACTGGTCACAGCTGCACAAGGCGGGTAGCTTCAGACCCTGACAATGCCATGGCTATCTCTGGAGAAAGTGGAGTCAGGGGATGTGTTAGGCCCCAAAGCTGGCTCCATGGGCCATTTGTAGACCACTTATCATGACTTTGCAAACTCTCAGCAATCCATAGACCACAGTCATAGTGGTCCTTGCTTAACCCATGTTGGCAACACTGGGATTTCTTCACTGGTCAAAACAGCAATCCCATCTTAGCTCCTCCCTGGGGAGATGGTAGCCTGCTTAAAGTTCTTGTGTGGTGCTGTGGGGGAGGAGGGGTGTCGTTCAATCCTGTATATTTTGATCTGTAGGTGTCTTATCTTACAAACCAACCTATCAGATCCCATTGAGCTTCTCTTGCTTTTCCATTAGCTTCAAGAGAAGAGATGGGCATAGCAGGGTTTCGGGACAGGTCTTAAATGGAAAGCTATCTCCATTAATAAATAATATTTTATATTTCATGCTATAGATTGAGAACACTGAATTTATTTCTCACTTCATTACTAAATGAACTAACGGCTTGAAAGAATTTGCAGTAAGCCAAACGCGCAAACCATAGCATTGCCAAACCTTTGCTCGGGCTAATGGAGCAGCTGCAGCCGAAACCGTCTGGAAAACGTTGATTCAGTTCAGCTTGGAACTAAAAATTCTTTCATGTAACCCGAGCCATTCGTTGACGGCAGACCTCGCTAATTAATGAGGATTAGCTAAGTTGCCAGTGCTTGTCTGTTGTGCTTAATGGCCAAAAAATTGTTTGCAAGGTTACAGACTGTACAAATATTCTATCAACTTGGAAAGGAACCAGCCACCAGGCTGAAGCGTCTCAAACTCCAGCGCCTCCCTTAAGGAATGGCCAAGTTTACAATCCCAGTCCTGGTTTGCTGTAGACTTTTCATTGTTCTTAACTATTATTTAAAGGGGTATGGTAATAAAAAGGCTGGGTCGCACAAGATGCATGCTAGGGAAAGAAGGCATGTGCCTGCCATGCCAGCAGGGGGAAGGGAATCAAATGCACAAGTTGCAAATATATATGTTGTGATGCCTTCCTCTGAGCAAGCTTGTCCATGATGATGTGGGAAGCGAGAGGAACTAACAAGACCAATACAGCCACTTGTGGGATGGGATGACCACACACCTCCTCCTGTCCCACGAGGTTTGTAGTGTGGACCTGTTATACGCTCATTTATGCTGCTCTGGAAACAAGGAATTTGGGTGGGGCAATCCATAAAGTGTGTCACTTTTTTGCCATTTTATTCACCACTTCCACTTGTCTTGTCATAGTTTTGCCACACTACTACAAAACCTACCCTCCAAAAACACATTACATGAAACATGGG
>QEPC01006756.1:12621-41348 GCA_003113815.1 Sphenodon punctatus | reverse complement strand
CGATTTGCAGAATTCCGGCGGAATTAGCGGAATATCCGCAGAAAAGTCACGGTGTGGCGCGGGCAATTCTGAAATGGCAGAACGGAATCGCGGCGCGGTAACAGCTGCTGCCGCATCAGCCCTAGTGGGGAGCAGACATCCAAGAATTGGCTAGTTGAACAATCCCAGATTTTCAGGGAATTATATGAGTTGAGGACAGCCTAACCAAAGTAGCCATATATAGTCCTACAGTCTGTTCCAATGCTACAAACCTTACAATGTGTATTATTTTTAAACAGGTTTATGGCATGCTAGGCCTGTTTCATTTGTTTGCTTTCAGTGGGCTTCCTCTACCAAGTTTTGACTAATACTCTGGGAGGCTGTCAAAGCCAATACATTTTCTGTGAAGGGACAAGGGTGAATCTTTCTGTCTCAGAGGGAAATATCACTTGCTTAAAGTCTGTAAGAGGGATACTGACAATTCAAAAAAGGCTTTCAGTCCTTGCCGTTATAATTCCGGGCGTAGTGATATTGCTCAAATAGACTAAATAAATAGTCCCATCATCTAATAGTCAATCTATCTTCTTGGCCTGTCTATTGAAGTTTTTAAGCAAACAGGCTCCTCTGATTTGCCACCAGAGCCGTCTGGCTCTCTCGCCTCTTTGCTTTCTTCTTTCTTTGCCTGATTTTCCAGCACAGTGCACTAAAGGCCAGCAAAAGGAGTCCGGACGACAAGAGGACCAGTCCTAACACTGAGATGATTGATCCATGGGAATTGAAGCTGTATGCCACAGCAGTCACTACCACGCCAGCTATGAGAATGACCACACCAAAGGGGATAGTGCATCGGTAACAAGAGAGCTCTGCTCCCCCCGTGGCTGCAGTCAGCTGGCACTCACTGACCAAAGGGACAACTGTTACCGTGCAGTCATTATTATTGCTCTTCTCCATTGTTATGGGTTCCGAACACTTTGGCATTCCCAAGATTTCTTTAATGGGCTCATCTGTCATCTTGCAGCTCCAGGTTTTTAGGTTGGACCAAGTTTGGTTGAAAACCGCTTCAGCTGTGGAAAGAAGATACATTCAGTTCACATAAACCTACATTCAACTGACATTTCCTTCAATATTTATACATTAGGCTAAACTCCAAGATAGGACAATCCTGTAGTAGGTACTATACAAACAGACTTTCATTCTGCAAATACTCACAGATTTAACTCTAATTATGCCATCACCTGCATTGATTCCCGAATGAGGAAAATACAAAGGAGCATAAACACTGGCAACGTAACTGTAAGGTGCTAATAAGGCAGGCCAAGAAAGAATTTGAAAGGAGACTTGCTAAAGAGGCAAAAACAAATAATAAAACCTTTTTCAAGTATATCAGAGGCAAGAAGCCTGCTAGGGAGTCGGTTGGGCCATTAGATGACCAGGGAGTAAAAGGGGCACTCAGGGAGGACAAGGACATTGCAGAGAAACTAAATGAGTTCTTTGCTTCGGTCTTCACTGCGGAGGATGTTGGGGAGATACCCACGCCGGAACCCTACTTTGTAGGTGATGAATTGGATGAACTGTCACAAATCAGCGTGACCCTGGAGGAGGTTCTAGAGCAAATTGACAAGCTTAATACGAACAAATCACCAGGGCCAGATGGTATTCACCCCAGAGTTCTGAAGGAACTCAAATGTGAAATTGCAAACCTACTAGTAGTAATTTGTAACCTAACGTTGGCATCTGGCACTGTACCTGAGGACTGGAGGGTGGCAAATGTAACCCCAATATTTAAAAAGGGATCCAGAGGTGATCCTGGAAACTACAGACCGGTAAGCTTGACGTCTGTGCCGGGCAAAATGGTGGAAACTATCATTAAGAACAGAATCACTGGGCATATTGATAAACATGGCTTAATGGCAAAGAGTCAGCATGGATTTAGCAAAGGGAAGTCATGCCTCACTAATCTCTTGGAATTCTTTGAGGGCGTAAACAAGCATGTGGACAGGGGAGACCCAGCAGATATAGTGTACCTGGATTTCCAGAAAGCTTTTGATAAGGTCCCACATAAACGACTCTTGAGAAAATTAAAAAGTCATGGGATAGGAGGTAGTGTTTTGCTATGGATTGGTAACTGGTTAAAGGATAGGAAGCAAAGAGTGGGACTAAATGGCCAGTTTTCACAATGGAGGGATGTAAAAAGTGGTGTGCCCCAAGGATCTGTACTGGGACCAGTTCTTTTCAATGTATTCATTAATGATCTGGAAAAGGGTGTTAAGAGTGAGGTGATCAAATTTGCAGATGACACCAAGTTATTCAGAGTAGTCAGAACACGAGCAGACTGTGAGGAGCTGCAGCAAGATCTTACAAGACTGGGTGCCTGGGCATCTAAATGGCAGATGAGATTTAATGTGGACAAGTGCAAAGTGATGCACATTGGGAAAAATAATCCAAATTATGAGTACACAATGCTGGGTACTAAGCTAGGAGTTACCACTCAGGAAAAGGATCTGGGAGTGATTGTGGATAATACACTGAAATCCTCAGCCCAGTGTGCCGCAGCAGTCAAAAAAGCAAATAGAATGTTAGGAATTATTCACAAGGGAATAGAGAATAAAATTGAGGATGTCATAATGCCTCTATACAAATCAATGGTGCAACCGCACCTTGAATATTGTGTGCAGTTCTGGTCACCCCATCTCAAAAAAGACATAGCGGAACTAGAAAAGGTATAGAGAAGGGCAACAAAAATGATCCAGGGTATGGAACAGCACCCGTATGAGGAGAGGCTTGATAGGTTGGGGCTCTTCAGCTTGGAAAAAAGACAGCTGAGAGGAGCTATGAAAGAGGTCTATAAAATCATGAGTGGTGTGGAAATTGTAAACAGGGAATGGTTATTTACCCTCTCAACTAGTATTAAAACTAGGGGACACTCAATGAAACTCACAGGTGGCAGAGTAAAAACAAACAAAAGAAAGTATTTTTTCACTCAGCGTACAATTAGGTTGTAGAATTTACTGCCAGAGGAGGTGGTCAAGGAAAGCAGTATAGCTGAGTTTAAAAGAGGTTTGGAAACGTTTCTGGAAGATAGGCTAATAGCTGCTAATGGAACGGATAGGATTGGGGAACAAAACCCTTTACTTTCGGGAGCCTGGGGATGACCCACAGGGAATAGATAGCATGGTGACCTGTTGGGTGCTTCTCCCAGGCCTCCGTGATTGGCCTCTTTCCAAGACAGGATGCTGTGGCTCTATGGACTTTTGGTCTGACCCAGTATGGCACTTCTTATTTTCCTATAATTATAATGGAATTACAACATTAGAGCCCTGCTCAGGTACAATGTCTTGGTGGCCCGACTCCAAATGAAGTGCCATGACGGTGCTTTGTGGGATGCCAGGCCTCCCTCAGCTGGAGAACATGACCCAATCAAAGAGAATCAGTCAAGACTCATTAGGGTTGGGCCGCAAGCCTCTAGCTTGCACATTTTCAAGTTAAAAACCTGCAACACTTTGCACAATCAGGGCTACAGAGGAAGAAAAACTCCACTCTAAACCATTATGGGCCAACCTTGTTTTCATTTTCCACCCATAAAATTTACTGTCAATGGACTCCTGTAAAAGCAGGTGTTGTACCTTCACAGAATTCAATTGAGCTGCCCCGGCTCATGCTCAAGGGAATTTGGCACCATAAGCATATCCTCAGAAGTAAGAGCAGAATATCTATCTGGGAGAATGGGCAACTGGTACCACACTGTTATCTGTATAATTCCCAACAGTTCTGTGAGACAGGAAGTACTTTCACTCACATTTCATGCATAAGGAACTGAGGCACAAGAGACCACAACCATGTTCCAACAAACAGTTAATTTAGGGTAGTTGGGACTTACTTTGGTTTTATTCCTGACACGTTCACATGAACAGAGAGCTAAACAGGCATTATTCAAGACAGTAGGAAGAGAAGTATGTACTCCTGAAAAAATCAGAAGTACATAGGGATGAGTAATTCATTTTCATTTGTAAAGTTACTAAAAGGAATGGAGCCCCATTCGTTTTAGTAATGAAAGACCTGAAAGCAAATAAGCAAACAACATTAACTTGCTTTCATTCATTTTTGTTATAAATTTTTTTGAAAAATTAAAAAGATAATTGCACATGCAAAAAAATGGCCACCGGGCTGTTCTGTCCATGAGCAGCATCACCCCCATTTTGGGAATGAGCAGCCAATCTGAAAATGTGCATGTGCAGACTGGCTGTCCTTTTCCAAAAAACTGTGGTGATGCTGCCGCCGCCATTTTCAAAAATGGTGAAGATGCATAGAACAGTCCTTTGGCCATTTTACACATGCACAATGATTTTTAAAATTTATTTATTTTGTAATAGTTTTAAAATGAAAATGTTTTTAGAGAACCGAATGGGTTTTAAACAAAAATAAATGTTTATACGAAAAGTTTAAACTAAACTAAAATGAAAGCAAATGATGTAACTTCCGCACACTCCTAACATATACCCCTTCGGATGGTATTTTGAAGTAACTGTTCATGTGAACTTTTATCTGTGCGAGGGTGTTGGGCACGGCTCAGTGATCATTATGGTTCAGTTGTGAGGAAGGGGAATTGATGCAATACTGCTACAGTTTACAATGTTTGTCTGAACACTAACCAAAGTGGGATAGTTAACCCAATTTAATAAAATTGAAGTAGTTTCTTCAGTTTACCTCTGTTCATTGGAACACAGTCCAAGTTTCATGCTCAAAGTCAAAAAGGAAGTCTGCGGAACAACAATTAAATCTATTCACCTGTTTCAAATTAGGCACAAAAATTAGTCTTGCAGTCAAAGGACCTTAAATTTTATCTGCTTGACTCAAAATATTATTATTTATTATTTATTTATAGAGGCTCAGCTGTGTACCTGGCACTGTAAATCAATAGTTATAGGGAGGTCCTTAGTCCCAAGGAGCTTACAATCTAAGGCCCTTTTCAAACGGGCCATTGTGCCTGGGGGGATGAGTGGGTGGCACGGCAGGTGGGCGGTGCGTGGGTGTGCGTTCCCATGGACACACACACACCTCCATGCATAGAACATCCGGCATTGGCGCCCACTGCTCCGTGTGTTGGTGAAGGTGGGTGGAGTGAGGGAGCGCGCATGCACCCCCACTCACTGGGCACGGCATTCAAACAGATGCCTACCCAGCTGCCACGGCATGTTCACAAACACCCCCGCACCGCTCATGTGGGTGAGGGGGGGCATCGATGTAAAAAGGGCCTAAGAGACAAGGGAGAGGCGAACACTGGAAGAGACAGGAGTACTTTCATGAGGTTGAGAAGTTGCATGCACATGTGCTTCAGAGCATATAAATTTGGTTTAAAACTGAAATTTAGAACTGTCCAGGAATATTATGACAGCCTGGTATTAAACCAGGATATCTTTTTGCAGTATGAAGTGTCTGATCTTCATGAATGTTTTATAAGGTGCTAGATCCCACATCCTTTGTGCATACTCATTTCTTATATCCTTTTGCTCTTTTCCAATACATAATAAACAGCACATCACTGTCTGAAAATCAACAGATGCCACCTGTCAGTAAGGAATATGCCAAATAAGCAATATTGATTATTTCTTTACAGTTTGTAATCCAGAGCATTGAAGCTTGCATAACTATGCTTATGATGCATTCCTCTGGAGAAATTATAAGTGGATAAGCTACAGAATTCGATTTTGATTGAGGTTTTCTTAATGGAAAATCACTGTAGGCTGCCAAATGGTCTGCCTCTTCCTGCCTTACACACAGTGGCCCATTTTACACCGATGCCACCCCCCCTTGCCCACGTGTCCAGGTGTGTGGGCAGTGGGGAGGGGGTCCATGTGATTGCTGCAACAGGTGGGTGGGTGTGTGTGCACTCTCACGCTCCACCCACCGCCCACACATGGAGAAACAGGTGCCAGTGGCGGATGCTTCATGCGTGGAGATGAGTGGAGGTGGGTGGGTGTCTGTGTAACGGGGTGCCCATGCACTGTCCACACACCCATTTGCCCCACACCACTGGCCCGTTTGAAAAGGGCCAGTGTGTGTAAGTAAATAAATTTATTTATTTATTGTTGAAAAGCAATAGCCATACAACAACAAAAAAGTTTCCCCCAAAAGGGCTCCTATATTTACACCATAAACAATAACTGATTATAAAAATGCAATACATAAACAATTGATGTAAGAATTAACTACAAGACTTCCTTAATTCCATGGCAGCTGATAAGTACTTTTCAACTTGAATTGTCATCACTGGGTCCCAGTCCTGCATCAGTTAAGACACCATCTGTGCGCTGGGGTGGTTTGAATAGTGCCTCAAAATAGGTGATGATAGATTTTCTTGTAACAAAATATACCAGGGGCAGTCTAAAATATGCTGAAGAGTGTCAATTAAACCATCTTAGTTACATTTACAACTCCTATTCAGATAAGCAGTCTCCTGAGTACGCCCCTCAGTAAGAGCAGAGCAGTTTTCGCACCTCCTCCACCCACGCCTCGCTGATGGCATACCAAGAGCCAAGACATTTAAACTCTGCGGTGCAGCATACAATAATCAAAGTCAATACTTAATAACTGCCAATTTCACTGCTGCAGCCACCGGGGGAAGGTTCAGATTCAGCTTGCAGTAGCACCACAGGGGTATTAAGAGGCACAGCCAATGTTGCCCTTAAAAACCTGTTCTGAAAGGACTCTAATTTATTTCCAGCAGTTACTCCCCAAATCTGTGCGCTGTATAAAATCTGCGGCAAGATTTTAGCCGAAAAGATCTTTACGGCTGGATGAACTAGCCTTCCACCATGAGTGCAATAAAATTCAATTAATTCCCGCACTGACAAGTTTACAGATGCTTTTATAGCAGCCAGATGGAAATGCCAACTTAGTGAACGAGCAATTATCACCCCATAATACTTAAAATGGGTGACTTGGTTTAATTCATGGCCATTCATCCAGCACCTATGATGGTGGTGGTCACTACCCGACACCATCACTTTGGTCTTTGCATAGTTTATGTCCAGCTGCTTATCTTGACAATAAGAGCAGAACCTACCCATTAAGCGACGTAAACCGATTAAACACTGACAACAAAATAGCGTCAAAAAGGGCCAGTGAGCAGCATGTTACTCCTCAAACAGCCTTATCCAATAAGCAGAACAAATCATTATTGGCACCACTTTTTGTGGTGGAGAAGGGGTGGTAATTAAATGGAGACTTTTACTTTTTAGTATCCTGGCTTTTGCAAAGGAACATCCTAAACTGCATTTACATTATTTAGCACTTGATTATTGGATTCGCTTCATTATGTTTAAAGTGTGTGAAACAAGAACGACCTTTTTACCTACAGCTCCTTCCCAAATGACTGCTATCACAGCTCTAACTTATCAGCTTGAGGAAGAGTCCTGTGTGGCCTGAAAGCTTACATACTCTCACCAACAGAAATTGGTCCAAAAAAAGGGATCATCTGAACTACTTTGTCCCTGTCTGCTACCACAAATACATATTTAGCCTCTAGAGTTCTGACTTTGCCTGAGGACGGGCCCTGTGAACCCCAAAAGCTTGAATACTCTCACAAATAGTCAATCCAATGAAAGATCTCCTTTGAACTACTGTGTTTGCAAATCAAAAATAAAAACCTCATTTTCTGTTTCTGAAAGCCACTTTTTTTTCCTTTTTAAAAGTTTTTTTTGTTTGGGAGAGAAGGAGTTTTTTTGTAAAAAAAAATCCTGACAATTTGTTAATTATTAAATTTATATTATTAACAAATAATAATTAAATTATAAATGTAATTGTGTTACAGTTATTAATAGTATAGCAATGTATTATACAATTATATATACACATTTATATAAATATGTTAATTTATGGAATACTATAATAAAGTATTCATTATTTGATATAATAAATAATTAAATTATAAATAGAATTGCATTATATTATATTAGTATTATTTATAATTTTATTATTCTTTTTTAAGATGTTCCATAAATAACTGAAGTCATTTTTTTTCCAAAAGAGTTCTGCCATAATCACATCTTTGCAGGAATTAAAACAAGGACGTGATCAGAAGCACCCCAGTCAGCAAACATTTCTCCATGCCCAGCCTTACAGACGTCAATGAGACAGTGTGAGTGCAAGCGTTTGTAGGAATGGGATCGGAGAATCAGGGCCCTGGGATTCCTCTTGTTATTGCCAACCAAAATGTGCAAATAGAATGAGCTGGGCCCCCCAAAAATATGAGATTGGTTTAACGCTTATGAAATAAAAAATGTAACTCATTTGGGGTCTCTCCATCTGTCTAAGGGGGACAATAAACGTGATGGCCAGCGGTTCACCCAGACTTCAGTTTCTGGGCTGCCAGAAATGGGCCCACTGATGCCTCAGCCCAGGCCTGGAACTAGTTCCCCAGATGATCCCAGGCCAAAGGCCACCCAGATGGGCCAACACGGACCACAGTGGGCCAGCGTTTCTATTTTTGGCCCCATCCCCACCACAGATCACGGGCTGCCATGGCTGCCCGTCATGTCAGGGGGCAGAGCACAGGGTGTGCACCGGGGGTGGGGCCACTTGGCCAGCAGTTTGTTCTGTTCCCCTGCCAGGGGTGGGGCAGGGAAGTGCTCACCGGCTGGCCCAGTCAGGCACACGTCAGTTCTGTGCCCCAACATGACCCAGCAACAGCCACGCACACCGTAACCAGCACAACGGCTACACATTTATTCTCACCCTAAATGTTTGAGTTTTAGGTCACACGTCAGCCAGGTTTTCAAGCTTTTGCCTGCAATCCTGCTCTGGAATAAGTGGTTTGTGGATTGTGGACTTTGCTTTCAATCACAAGAGGTAGCAACTTACTTTTTTAAAGAAAGAAGTAAAAGTTGAATGTCTCACAGTGTTATGATCAGTCTCCTGACTTTAGGCTTTGCAACACTCATGCTAAATTAGTAGTTCTGCCCCCACAGAGTAAAGGTTATTTATTAATCAGTGCATGTAAAAGAAGTAAAATTTGGACCTGTTACAGCTGGGATTGCCAAAGCCATATTAATGGGAATTGAGAAACCAAATCCTTTAAATAGCTTAAAAATTGATCTAAACCTAGCCATACAATCAGTACTGTGGCTGGATCCAATGATCCAGCTGAGTGACCGATGTTGTTTTTCATATGAACTTTTAATTAACAAAGCTGGAGGCTGTGCCAGAAAATGAGTCTGAAACTAATTTTATCGACATTTTTAAAAATACAGGAAAAAAGGAAACAACTTTAAATATGTTTTAAATATTCTTTAACATCTTTTTAAAATTAGAAATCAATGTTTACTCTTCCTGCAGTTCTGCCTGCACCTTGGACAACATGAATTGCTCAGGTAGGAAAAGTTAAGCCTGTGAAAAAGGGTTTTGGAAACCTCTCCCATGCTAGCAGCTCATCCCAAATTAGGTGGACAGGGGAGTGTGAATGTATCCTTCTGCTTAACACTGCTTTCCAGAGCAAGCTGCTAGTGGAGACTGTGGCTGCCCCAGAGTGACTGCTGTCTGACCACATGATGAAAAGCAGGGCAAGCTGCTACTCTTTAGTTAGATCAGGTTTTGCCTTCTAATCAGGCATCCACACACTAGACATTTGCTCTGGATCTCTGAAATGCGGGTAAAGGAGAAAGTAAGTTTATACTCGGCCTCCTAATCTAGGGTGAGACACAAGCGTGGGAGCAGTCTAAGATAGAACCTTAGACTAAATATTGGGGAACTAGTTCCAGGCCTGGGCTGAGGCATCAGTGGGCCCACATCTGGCAGACACATTTCTCCTGCATGTTTGCTGTTACATCCTGAACTTTCTGTGTGTCTAAATCACTCACCCAGATCTTAAACATATGGTTCTTTGAACTTCTGCATAGAACTTCTCCCAGAACTTTGGTGTATAAAAAGTTCTTCTGGTAAACTACATTGCTCCAGGCAGCTGTGGTCACTTGGTTTCCATGGCAGATCGTCATGTCTACAGCTGTGGCTACTTTAGGCTGCTTCAGGGCAGTGTTTGTGTGAAGAATGCATCCGGAACTTACTTGTGGACTTGTAAACCCAGAAGATTGAAAGACCAGCACTTTAAGGTGTGTGTAAAAATGCCAATTATTTATTTGTTTGTTTATATAGTGCCAGCAATGTAATTAGTTAGACACAGGTCCCTGCCCTGGGGGCTTACAATATAGGAAAGATTGTAAGTTATAATATACAAGGGAGGGGAGACAAGTCAGAGGAAAACATAAGGAGAGACAGGGATACATTCATGATGTTGAGAAGTCACAGATGCATGTGCTTAGTTTAGTTACAGGGGCGAAGGAGGTCTCTGAATGCCAGAACAGCATAGGGAGCACCAGAGAGCAGTGTGTGGGGGTGAGGAACTAAGGAAAGCCTGTGAATGGAAGAGGTGGGTTTTAGCGGGGATCTCAAGGTAGGTAAGGAAGGGAGCAGAGCAAACGTGGTCAGAGTAGGAGTTCCAGGCTTTGGAAAAGGAGAGAAAATGGTTTGAGGAGGAGACGACTTGAGGGCAGGTGAGGCTATTGGCAGAGGAAGAATGAAGTTCCTAGGAATATATAGAGAAAAGCATCGAGAAAGATATGGAGGAGCAAAGCCATGAAGATTAGGAGTGCTCTGGGGCAGAGATTGCCCTTGTTTATCTGTTGAAGGCCGAGTGCAATAGAGCCCTGATCTCTGGCCATTTTTACACAGACCGGGTGGGTGGGGGGATGGCTGTGTTGTCACAGTGGCTGGATGTCCTTTCCCACGAACACACACCCATCTCCACCCATGGAGTCTCTGGTTTTCCAGATTGCTCTGTGGGTGGGTAGAGGTGGGTGTGCATCAGTAGCACACACACATACCACCTGTGGTGTTCACACGGACGAACACCCACCCTCCCACCGCTGCGCCATTTCCACAGACACCCACACACATCTAACACTCTCCCGCACACCCAGCCGGGGGTGGGGGGCGTCCATGTAAAACAGCCTCTGTTTGGTGCTCCTAGCAACTATTGTAACAACAAATGCATGGCACAATGTACTGTACTTCACAGAGCCAAAACACTGAGAAAGTAAAGATGGGCGAATGCAGTTCAGACCGAACTCGACCAGTTCGGTCGACCGAACCAAACTCGATTTTCGAACCAAACCGTATGTCCGAACTCGATTCTGCTCGCCCATCACTATAAAGATAATTTTCCATTTAGTTCAATGGGGTTTGAATTTCTGAACTCTTGAGCGAACGCGAATGTCGTCGTCTGGAGTTCGGACTGAACTCGAATAGTTCGGTCGACCTAACCGAACTTCCGAACTGAACTCGGTTTTCAAACCAAACCAAGTTTCCGAACTCGGTTCTGTTCGCCCATCCATATGAGAAAGACAAATTACTGCTTTAACTTTAGTCTGGTCCAGCTTTTCCACCTCATCAAAGCAACCAGGCTGAGAAATCCCTCCTCGCCTGTACATTTCAGTTTCCCATGGTATGAGGTCATGTTCTGCTCTACCATCACTGCGTAATGAGCCAGTCTGAGTCAAGTTTTAAAGTGCATACTTTAATAAAGTAATGTTTAGGATATGCATTCTTAAAACTATAAATGTCCATATGACTTTATAGAGAAGAATAATTAATGTTAGGGTTTGCTACAGTGATCTTCCCTTCTGTGTACATTACATCTTGAGTACATCCATACTGGGATTTCTAACACACACTAAAGGAATCAATCTGAATGATCTTTGTAAACACCAGTCATTGTACTGTAACATGTACAGAAGACACAAAAGAAGACAGACATGTTCTTTCACCCCTCATCTCTTTCAGTTATAGTTATCCTAGATGTTACTAACCATGATCCACAAACCACTTGAGAATAGTCCCTCTGAAGTGGGACGTGAATAAAATCCTGACTCCATTGAAATCAACAGAAGTTTTGCCACTGACCTGACAATGGCCTGGATTTCTCTCATATCATAGGGTTTACACCAGCAGAGAATTTGTCCCTCAATGTATTTTTAATAATCTGGAGAGGTGTGATTTTTATATTGCTGACAAGCTCAATGGAGTTCAGAGGAGAGCTACAAGGATGACAAAGGAGATGGAGGGAAAGACCTATGAGGAGAGGATGAAAGAATTGAAAATGTTTAGCCTTGAAAAAAGAAGATCAAGGGGGTCTTGGTCACTGTTTCCAAATATATACAAAAAATTACTATAAGCAAAATGATGTCCAGCTGTTCTTTCTGGTCACTCTGGTTTAAACCCAGAGTCAATGGGATTAAATTTAAGAAGAAAAGATTTAAGTCAGACATTAGAAAGAATTTTCTAACTTCCAAAACAGTTAGGCAGTGGAATTACTTGCCAAGGGAGCTTGAGGAGGCCCCATCGCCAGAGGCCTTTAAAAATAGATGACACATCTTTCAGGGATGGTGTAGATACTGTGGATCTTTCTTAATAGCTGGGAGCTGGGCAAGATAACCCTTGGGATTCCTTACAGCTTTATGACTGAATGGTTCTTTCAAGTTCTGAAGAGCATCTGCTCCAAAAACTGAAATGGCATTTTAAAATACAACAAAAAAATTAAGTGCCAGCTGGTCCTCATTTTTCTCTGCCTTTCAAGAGTAGCGTTTACTCTTGCTGCTGACTGAGTAATATAGCACTGGGTTGGTTCTGTGCTTCTGGGATGCCTGTATGGCCACTTTTATACGATCACGCTGTGCGCTCGCATGGGGTTTCAAAAACCCGGCGAGGAGAGATTACACGTGACGCCGCCGGCAATCACGCACCTGATACGGTGCAGCACATTTTTTTCAAGCCGCAAATGACCTACCTCGATCAGGCTCCCGGTCAGTTCGCGTCTTGAAAAGAATGTGCAGGTGCGCAGTTGCCAGTGGCGTCACATGTAATCTCTCCTCGCGGGGTTTGTGAAACCCCGCACGAGCGCACAGTGTGATCGTCTAAAAGTGGCCCAAGACTATGGCCTGGGGTGTTCCTCCGGCACACACTATATAGTTGCCGTGAATGAAATGTCCAGACAGACTCCACAGTGTGGGGGACAGGTTTAAATTTTCCTTAGTAAACAAAGAATCTAATGAAGCAGGTTGTTGTCTTAAAACTCTTTTCACTAGTTAGTCTCTAAGGTACTCCCCTGCCTCCTCTTCTGTCTGACTTCAAGCCAACCCGACTCACCATCTCTCAAGGATCTAGAAAAGGAAATACAGGTTCATGGGGAGGGTCTCGCTAGCCTCCTCTCTAAACAACCACCAAACTTTGTAAATATAACTCCCCTAAATACAAACAAGCAGATCTGCACCTCATTGGGAAGTATTCCGTAGAATGGTATTGGATGACACAAGCTACAGCAACATACTGTACTCGAGGCATGACTCTTACAAGCGCTGGGGGAGGTTTGAATACCTTCAGTTTCCATCAGTTTCAATGCTGCTCAGTATTTCTAAGGGAACACTCAGCATTGTGAAGAATCAGAGCTGATGATACTAAGATGGTATATGCTCTAGATATTCCAATACTGCAGATACTGGGTGCAGTCACACAAGTCAGGGCAGACCCGATCCCTGCGTGGGTGGGCCATGGTGGGCAATTGCTGTTGCCAGACTTCGTGGCCAGTGTGGAGAGCAGGGCAGATGATCTGCCCCCCATGGGGAAAACTTGGTGGATCTCTGTCGGAGGTCCTGCCATGTCCCAGGGTAGGCAGGGTCTCTGGCCACATGAGCAGCCATCCAGCCCCACATGGGAAAACGTCTTCTCAGAATGTGTTGCAGAAACTGAGTTCCTTGATGCTATAGATGACTGCTTCCTGGAGCAGCTTGACTTGGAACCCACAAGAGAAGAAGCTATTTTATACTTCGTTTTAACTGGAGTAGATGGTCTAGTGAAAGGAGCAACTGTGGCAGAGCCACTTGCTAATAATGATCACAATATAATTAGGTGTTCGGAGAGAGATTACCTAATAAGTCTTCCACAGGGCGTTTAACTTCAAGAAGGGGAACTATGCAAAGGTGAGGAAGTTAGTTAAGGGAAAACTAAAAGGGGAAGTCATCATAGTCAAAGGCCTGCAAGAGGCATGGAGACTATTGAAAAGAACTATTGAAAACTACTGTTTTAGACGCCCAGATTAAATGTATACTACAAATTTAAAAAGGCAGGAAGAAAGCCAAACGAATGCCTGCATGAATGAATGGTAACATTAAAGAGGCTATCGGAGCCAAAGTGTTGTCTTTCAAAAAATGGAAAAGTATTCCAAATGCGGTAAATGCGAATGAGCATAGACATTGGCAGAGAAAGTGTAAAAACCATTATAAGGCAGGCCACGAGGGAATTTGAGGAACAAGTTGCTAAGAATACAAAATCCAATACCATTTCCCCCCCCCCCCCGCAGTATATCAGAGCTAGGAAACCTGCGAACAGAGGCAATTGGTCCGCTAGATGATCAGGGAATAAGACAAGGACATTTCTGGGAAATTAAATCAGTTCTTTATGCCCATTTTTACTGCAGAGGATGTTGTGGAGATGCCTACACAAAAACTATTTTTTGTTGGTGATGACTCTGAGGAATTATCTGAAATTAGTGTCATACCAGAAGGGGTCTTATTGCATATTGACAATTTAAACAGCGGTGAGTCACCCAGGCCAGATAATATTCATCTAAGGGTACGGATAGAAATCAAATTTGAAATTGTTGAATTACCATCAGTAATATGTAAGTAAGTAAGTAAATTTTATTCACGGCACTGGCTCTCGCCATGGCCCATACAAAATATATACATACAACATACAAACATACAACATAAAATAAAACTAAGTATAATATCACATAACGCGAACATTACTCATTTAAGAATTCCAGTAAGTTCCATAGCCCAAATTAGCTTCTTAGAACAATTTTAAATCAATTGAATTAGGCAAAGTTCTTTCACTCCTCATACTAAAACCCAACTCTACCATAGGAGGTATTGCCTAACTTATCTTTTCTCTTTGCGGGGGAAATCTTGGCACAACTTGTCCTCTATGTAACTTATCACTAAATCTAGGGCTGTACCGAATAGTTAAAAAAAAATTAAAAAATTGCGAGTATTTCCAAATTTCCAAGAATCAGCTGAGAGTTTCTGGCCAGTCCTCAATAACTCACCCAAATATTTGATACTTGGTACCTGGTATTTCCAAGTATCATTATATAGGACCAGGAAAAGCCCAGTATGTTGCAGGAAAAGCCCCTTATGCTGTCCATCCGAAGATTCATCCGAGTACTGGACAGCGTACCAGGCTGATTCCTCAGTTACTTGGTAATCAGTAAAACCGAGTAGAATACCAAGATGCTTGGTAAAAAAAATCCAAGTAATTTCGAATACCGTGATTCAGCACTACTAAAATCCTTCTCTGTGCCAGAAGATTGGCAGTTAGCAAAGGTAACACCAGTTTTTAAAAAGGGCTCCAGAGGTGACCCTGGAAACTTTGGACTGGTAAGCCTGACATCAGCACTGGTGTTTTTAACTGCTGTTAAAAACAGAATTACTAGGCATATTGGCAAGCATGTTGATGGGTAAAAACCAGCATAGCTTTAGCAAAGGAAAGCCATGCCTCACTAATCTATTAGAATTTTATGAGAATGTCAACAAGCGTGTGGATAGTGGTGATCCAGTTGATATAGTATATTTGGATTTTCAAAAAGCATTTGACAAGGTCCCTTACCAGAGACTTTGAGCAAACTAAGTAGACATGGGATAAGAGGAAGAGTCCTGTCATGGATTGGTAGCTGATTAAAAGGATAAGAAACAAAGGAAAGGAATAAATAAGTTGGAGAGAAGTAGATAGTGGGGTGCCTCAAGGGTCAGTACTGGGACCAGTATTATTTAACGTATTCATTAATGACCTGGAAAAGGGTGTAAAGAGTGAGGTGGCTTAATTTGCAGATGACTCCAAATTATTTAAGATCTGTTAAGACCCAGGCAGACCATGAAGAATTACAGAGGATCTTGTATGACTAGGTGAATGGGCATTCAAATGGCAAATGAAATTCACTGTTGTTAAGTGTGACACATAGGGAAAAATAATCCTTACTATACATTCACAATGCTAAATTCTAATCTGTGTGTAACCACTCAGGAGAAGGATCTTGCAGTCATTGTGGATAGTTCCTTAAAGACATCAGCTCAGTATGCAGCAGCAATCAAAAAGACAAACTGAATGCTAGGCATTATTGCAAAAGGAATAGAGAATAAAAGGGAAAGTATCATAATGCCTCTGTATAAATCTTTGGTACGACCACACCATGAATATCGTGTGCAGTTCTGGTCACCCCATCTCAAGGAAGATATAATAGAACTGGAAAAGGTTCAGAGAAGGGCAACAAGGGGTGATTTCAGATGTTACGGGTGCCCGATTCACCCCAGTGGATTCCCAGAGGTGGCAAAGTGGCTAACCACCCCCCATGGGCAAGAGAGGCCCCAAACAGACATGACGGGAGTGGGACCACGGCAGGGAATCAGACCAGCAGACCACAGCCCGGGGAAGCACAACAGACCTTATGCCGATCCCGGGCTGTGGTCAAAGCACCCGGAAGGTGCCGGGGCGGCCCATCCTGGCTGCTGCTGCTGCTGTCCCTCCACCGCCTCCATGTGCAGCATGACCACCGCCTACTCCGCCTACTCCGCCTGTGCCTTCTCCACCTCCTCCAGTCTTGCTCTCTCGCCCTCCGCTCCCTTCTGTCTCGTTTCATCCCGCCACGTCCCCCTGCTGCTGTGAGCCCTTTAAATCTCCCTCCCCGGCCTGTGTTGTTGCTCATTGCCTGGCAGCGATGCTGCATGCTTTGTCCCCGGCTGGGAATCATGTTGCTTGATTCCGGCCGGTGGTTGCCGTTCAGTCGTTACTTTTTTGTTGTTTCTCGTTGGGAATGGCTTTAACCACACTTTCAGAGATGGTCCAGCCTGGAGCTCCGGAAGCGTGGTTATTTTTGACCCTGGTGGAGATTGACTGTGGTGAACATCTGGCGCCCACGAAACAGACGTTCAGGGCGCTTTGGCCCCGCCGCGGGATTGACCGTGGTTCACTGTGATCTCGTAACGTCTGAAAATAACCAAGGATGATAGAAGGGATGGATTGAATTCTATATGAGGAAAGGCTCAACAAGCTAGGGCTGTTTAGCTTGGAGAAGAGGTGATTAAGGGGGGAATATGATAGATGTTTATAAACCATAAGTGGCATGGAGAAAATAAATAGGGAACTATTGTTTGCCCTTTCCCCCAATGGCAATTTTTACACGGATGCCCTCCTCCCCCCGGGTGTGCGAGAGGGTGTTAGAATTGTGGGGCCGTCCATGGAAATGGCACGGCAGTGGGTGGGTGGTTGGGATGGGTGTTCGATCATGTTCGTCCGTGCGAACACCACAGGTAGTGGGTAGAGGTACATGCGCGCTCCCGCGTAACACCCACCTCCACCCATCACCCACCCACAGAACCATCTGACAAAATGGAGGCGGCTCCATGGATAGAGATGGGGGTGACTGTCCATGGGAAAGGACACCCACCTACATGATCATCCACCACAGCAGCACACCCATCCCCCCACCCACTGCTGCCCATGTAAAAAGGGCCAATAAGAGAACAAGGGGACAGTCTCTGATGTTAAGCAGCAGCAGATTTAAAACAAGCAAAAGGAAGTACTTTTTCACACAGCGGACAATATAGCTGTGGAACTCATTGCTAGAGGAGGCTTTGAAAGCAGCTAACTTCAAGCAGAAATTGGATAAATTCTTAGAGGATAGAGCCATAAATGCCTACTAGCTACGGGTCGCACCTCCATGACCTATACATGTACTTCTCTTGAGCTAATGGAGATGGCCATTGTCAGAGACAGGATGCTAGGCTAGATGGACCGCTGGTCCAACCCGGTATAGCACTTCCCGTGTTAATGCCAGCTCCCAGCTACTTCTACTGTCAAGACATTATGGTTGTTTGATTGCAATTTCTACCTTACGTTCACTTATTTGGTTTGACAAAAACTAACCATCTCCTAACAAAAAGCTATAAAAGACATTATTACCAAATATACCAGAGTTACCACTTGGGTTAAAGCCTGCTATGTAATTAGAAAGACTTTTGTTAGATTAAATGGGCTTTAGATGAACCTTTCAATGATCTTTAGATTTTCAACTATTTAACACATGTTCCTTTATAAATTTAGATACCTATTATGAACTGGCTCCAGGGCCTTTTTTTTTCTTTGCTTCCATTACTGAATCATTGGGTTGGGTCATCTAACCCCCAAACCCATTATGGTCTGTTACAATTCCATTCCTATAGGATGCTGTACTGCAACTTGGTACATAGTATGGGATGTCACAATCTATCATCAGGGCAAGTCTATATGCATTAAAATGGTTATCAAAAGAAGCAGACAGTGACTTGCATACTTCTGTAGCCAAGCTTCGTGTTCCAACAATATTTTAAAAATAAACAATGCCAAAATCACAGTATAAACCAAGCCTGATTCTACTGAAGCTAACAGCAAAACTCTAATAGCCTGACTGAAGGGAAACATATTTGGACAATCATTCTGTCAAAACAACTGAAATCATTCAACGCCTCATTCTGAAATTGTGGGTCTCAGTATGCCACTTTACACATAAATCAGCAAAGCTTTTCGTGAAGTCATTTGAGCTGCACTGATTTCCATCATCTAGGAAACAGCTCGAGAGTTTAAAGAGGGAGCAATCGTCGTCCCCTGCCAACACAATCCTGCCACTATTTCACTTCTAGTGACTACAAAGATTTTGTTTCCTATTTACAGGTCTTTCTCAAGCATCTGCCGGGAGCACATTCAACCAGTGCTCCAGGCGCTGCACTGGCTGCCTATTGTCTTCCAGGTCCAATTCAAGGTGCTGGTTTTAAACTATAAAGCCCTACACGGCCCGGGCCCTGTCTATCTGAGGGATCGCCTCACTTCCTGCTACCTGGGACGGCCCTTGCAGTTGTCGGGGGACGTTCCTGTGGAGGTTCCCCACTACAGATTGGTGGGGACCGACAGGTGGGCGTTCTTGGCGGCTGCACCTGTGTTGTGGAACTCACTCCCGGTGTCTGTCTCGTCCCTAGCCTTCTCACCATCCACGGCAATGTAAGGCATGGCTCTTCCGCCAGGCTTTCAGTGATGGGGAGGGTCAGGGCGGGGGGTTGTTTTTGCTTGGGTTTTATTTGCACACCAGCATGGGGTTTTCTACTGTTTTAAATATTTTCATTTGTATTAATTATTATATTATATTATATTATATTATATATTTATTTACATATATTGTATTTTATGGACTGTAAGCTATCTTGAGCAGACGGAGGCAGATACTGGAAGAATAGAAATAAATAAAATAATAATCCTGAGGAGCAACAATGGGAAACCTAGAGACAAAATGAGAAGAGGGGCTGAGAGAGGTTTGGCCTTAGGGCTCAATCCTGAATGGAGAATGAAGCATTATCAGCTGGCCAGTTGATTCCAAAGGAGCTGCAGACAGGGCGGGCTGGGCACAAGCCTGCACAGTGCTGAACTCCTAGTTTATACAATGCCCAGAAATAAGGTTTATGGAGATATTTCAAGAACCTACCATGTCCATACGAAATCCATCTCAGCAAGTCACTCAGCTTGGGAAGCAAGGTAGGGGGAAGAGCCGGCTTGGGTTAAAAAGTTTCCTCTGTTAATAAAGCCCCAAGGAAGGGACCAGCAGTAGCAGCTCCAGGCTTTGCAGTGACCGTTGTGACCAAGTGATTAATTGGAGTCAGCCCCGGCTGAGACTCTACAATGCAGGTTTCCTACAAGGAAAGAAACGGATTGAATTCAAGTCGTAAAAACAAGAATCCTGCCCAGGAACAGGGCTGCACTGCATAAGGACTTCTGCTCTCACAGAACAGGGTGTGGCTGGGAGGGAAGACGTTTCTCCCCTTTAATGCCGTTTTCTTGGCAGCACTGCAGCCTCCCATGAACTGACAATATGATGCTCTCATTGCAGAGTGCTGGAGCCCATGACACCCTCATTTATTGAAACCCTCCAAAGAAAAGGCTGGAGAGGAGTGGTGAGGGATGCAAGGGACTTTTTGCAACCCTGTTTATTTGAAGTTCTCTTATCCAAGTTACCTCTTGCCACATTAACCAAGATTAGTCTATATGCCCCCACCTCCAGGTGAATCCACTGTTTGGATGTATTTTCCCACACATCTATGGGAGCCGAGACTTTGGAGCCCTCTGGAAGGCAGTGTTTGTTGCAGTGATCCTGTCCCTCCATGTGTTCAGAGAAAGGCTATGCAGGAGGAAGTACCCAACCACCTCCATTCTTTCCAGTCATGCTGTATTGTAGGCAAGTAGGAACTGATCTCAGGTCTCACCTTATATGAAATCTTTTTATCCAGCTAAATCCCATGTCCTTTGCCCACCAGCTCCATTCCACTGTATTTAATAGAGGATTCTACTGGTTTCTTTGCAGTCTGCGTATTTTAAAACAGTTTTAAATTTTTTTAAAGCTGCTTCAGAGTTAGCCAGAGCCCAGAGCAGAGCAGTGGGATGCCTCTAAGAAAGGGTGAGTGATGGAAATTGTTGTTGAAGGCAGCAACAGCTGTGAATCCACCAGGCAGCTGGGTTAACCTTACGAACCAGCAAAGATTTACGTTGCTAAGCTTATTCGACATTCCTTTTCTACGTGTGTGTCTGATCATGGTGGATCATTAGGTTCATTTCAACACAGCAGCACGGGGAAGGTAAGAAATTCATGGAACAGTAAAACATTGATATACTGCCCAGACTACACTACAATGTCCCACAAAATACAAGTCTTAGTAGCTTCTGCTGCTTAATGTATTCAAGGTAATTAGCCTATGACATGTCTAAAAGAGAGCAGGCTCATGGTGACCACAGACAATAATGATCTCTCCTTTTCTTATCTCTCTGAACAGGTTATTGTGCCTGATACCTAGCAAAGCTACAAGCTGGGTTGTCTAAAGAAGTCTGTATTATACAGTGTCATGCAGAAAAATGTGCAATGTGGGAACTGAGTATTCTGAATTGCATTCAAGTAAAAAGAAGGCTGAGTGTTTAAACTCTGCTCTTTCTATAGAAATATTGAAATCTGTTTTTAAAAAACCTTATGTTTGTGCTCAAAAAATGCTTATTCCTGATATTCTGTGCATGATCAATATTCACCATTAAGGTGAGGCCATTCACTGTGGTCATTTTTCAAAATACATATAAAAGTCTGGTTATGGTGGTTTTGTCTTTCCAGTTTCTTAGTGGATTTAGAAGATATTGTGCCCCACTCAAATGAAGCTGAAAACCTGGGACATGTGAAATCTATAAGTTAAAGCTTCACGTAGCCTAACCATGGGAGATTTCAGTGTAGTGCTCTGAGAGTTAGCTATGCACTGAAAGCAAACACCTGGCATGCCAGAAACCATTCTACCTTTCTATTCTTTATTTAGATGAGGAGGCTTTCTACTGAGCGATTCCAGCCCCGTTTCTTTTTTTGTATAGCTGTTTACACCATTGCTAATGCAAAACCGGTCTGGTACTCAATGGCTCTTTAATTTTAGCAGAGCATAAGCTGGACAAATTTGAATTAGAAATCAGCCATAATTGTTTACAAATTAGGGTGATTACCCTTTGGAACAGACTGCCAAGGGAGTGGGTAGCTTCTCCATTACTTGCAGTCTGCAAATTAAGACTGGAAACCATTCTAAATGAGATGCCAAATACAGTTTAATGAGTTTGACATAGTAATAATTGGAGGAAACTCTGTGGCCTATACTACACAGAGGATCAGACTAGATGGTCTCAGCATAGATTCTGACCATAGACTCTTTCCTTCTAGGAAAAAAGTTATCAAATGATAAAGGTAGCATTTCACACTCACATAAGTAACTACATATGGTGGAGAGCAAAGGGAATAAGAAATGCATACAAATGACAGGCCTGCTACAGGAAACTAACTCAGTGTAGTTATCTGTCAGTAACTCTAAACATGATCCTGTGGCAGAATGAGTTGAAATCAAAGGGAGTTAGCTCACAGAAAAGTAATTTGTAGGATTGAGCCCTCTGCTAGGAAGAGACGCAGAAATGCATGTGGCATATATATATATTCCTTGTCCACCTATGGGGACTGTAAAATAAGAGTATACTACTTGATTTTCATATAGTAAAAACCATATGGTTAAGCTGTAATAAAGATTGAATTGAATAAGAGTATACAAAACTCACATGTCCCAACAACCCTTGGTAAGGCTACCGAGACCATAAATAACAATTAATAGATGGGAATGAGCAGAAAGAAACACTGCACACTTGACACATGCTCCACTGCTTGGAAAGAAAAACCATTCTCCAAAGTGAAACCCAAGAATTAATTCAGTACCTCCAAAGTCAAGAAGAATTGTCAATTACACATGCATGATGAATTGTACCATTCTGGGGAAAGTTCAGTGCACCATGAAGTCCTATGAACTACGGAGACCAGAACTACAGAGATTCAGTAAAGTTCTTTAGAAAGGATCCTGAGAATCTACAAAGCCTGCTAATCGAGAAATAAATCCCTTTCCACAAGCCACCTGAAAGTTCTACATTTTCGATAAGTAGTTCCTTCCCAGGATGGATTCCCACCCACCCCGACTCCATCCCGTGACAGCTTTATTACTACAGAAAGAAAGGCAAAGAGGAGAAAACTCCCTTTCTGGCTGCCAGTGCCTAGAGGCAGAGCCACTTCTCTGCCTAGGTTTGCATTCCACCTAATTCCCTTTAGAAACAATGTAAAAAGCGCCAGCAGCAGGAGCGAGCTCCCCTTCCAACCCAGACCCACATGGGGTGCTGCAGAGCCCGCTCCTCCATCCCGCAGCAGGACCGACGGTCTGCATCTATACAGTCCAGTCCCAGGCGCTAACTTTAGGCACCGCGATGTCTCTGTCTCTCCAAGGGCCGAGCGAGGAGGAGCTGTGCGCGCTGCTTACCTTCCCTCAGCCAGAGCGGGACTGAGGCAGCCACTTGTGCAGCAGTTCAGGAGAAGGGGGGAAGCAACGCGCTGGCTGGACAAGGGACTGTACACAAACTACTGCTCAGCCAGGCTGGAGCACCAGCAAGGGACCGGAGAAAATTCAGCGAAAGAAAGCGGATCCCTTGGCTGCAACAGCTTCCCCGCAGGAGAGAGATGGAGGCAAAGTAGTCCTCATTGTGTTCTAGAGATCAGCTGGTCTCGGAAATAGGGATGCTCCCTAAATAAGGGTTTCCCGACAACTCCAAATGCAATGCAAGTCTCCCACCAATGTCATTCCTAGTGGTTCCTGTTGCACATTCCGTTACTTAACGTTTACCTGTGTTACCTCAGTTTAGCTCTGTTTAATTCAATCAACATAACTACCCCACATCGGTAGTGTTTAGATGAACAGTGTAAACCAAAGAAAGTACTTTGATTTAATTACATCAGAGTAATTGCTTCCCTTCAGTGGGGTTCAGAGGAACAGCATAAACCAAAGTGCACTGTGGGAGTTTCCCTCCTAGCTGAGATGTAAGGATCACTGAACCAAGGGCCCTACTCGCACACTGCTAACTTAATGTTCACATGAACAGTTACTTTGGGTGGGGTTTTTAAAAACGAGATGATACCATGCATGGGAGTTATGGTCACCCATCACCCCCCTACCTGGCTGCTCGTTTGAAGGTGCTGTGGGTAGAGGTGTGCTCCCATGACCCATGCAGCACCCACCCACAGCCACTCAGCACACCAGAGGAAAGGTCGGAGTGTGTGTGCCATGCGGGGAAAGGCAGAATGGTGCATGGGGCTAGCTGTACACATCCCTGGTCCATTTGAACTGCCCACCCATGCCAGCGGACAGGTCCACGGCCCTGCTGCCTCCCTGTTCCACCCCCAGCCATACCGGGAGCTCTTAAAGGGGTAATGGCTGCCTGTATGAGTTGCTTGGGTGCCAGTCCGTGATGGCGGGGGTGTGTGGAGGCTGCCTGAGTAGCCATGGTAGCCCATTAGAAACTCTTCCCACTCCACGTGCATGGATGTGCCACGGCTATAGCACTCAGTGGACATGCCCTCCCACCAGCCTTGCTCATTTAAAAATACCATTTGAAATGCAAACCAAAGGTGGAGTAATGTACTCCTGACATACATCTCTTCTTACTCCCCAAGTCACTCTCCTCTTCTGTTGTTTCCAACGGATGAGTTTCTAGCCTGTAACTAAAATTCTTATTATTAACCCCAAATGCAGTACCCTGTAGTTTGTGCTATTAAATTTCATCCCATTTCTAACACTCCAATCCCTGGTTTACATTTCCAATCCTGAAATAGATTACTATTGGCTTTTTCCTGGTCTTTCACATTCATATTTTGAGGTGCACTCTCCTCCTGGGAACATTTCCCAGGGCTCAGACCTCCCTTGAATTTAATTTAAGCTCCCCCTTCAAATGAATCCCTGACAATTGGTAATGGGGGGCTTTAACTACCTTGACATATGTTGGAATATAAACTGTGCAAAGAATGTCCCACAATTCTTGGACTGCATTGGTGACAACTACCTCTTTCAGAAGACTGAAGAAGAAACCAGGGGGTTAACTATGTTGGACTTAGTCCTGACCAATAGAGATGAATTGGTGAATGATGTGAAGGTAGGTGGAACTTTGGGTGGAAATGACCATATAATATTAGAATTCATGATCCTAAGGAAAGGAAAGCAAAGGAAAGGAGGTAAATAGCATAACAATAGGTCCTCTCAATGCAATCGGATTCCTGGACGTCTTTCAGTCAGGTTTTTGTCATGGGTATGGCACAGAGACTGTGCTAAGTTGTGGCTTTGGTCAATGATCTGCGTCTTGAGATGGACAAGGTGAATTCTACCCTGTTGACCGTGTTAGATCTTTCAGTGACTTTTGATATGGTTGATCATGAGGTGTTTTTGGCAAGGATGTGCGAACGCGGTTCGGAAGTTCAGAGTTCAGACCGAATTCAAATAGTTTGGTCGACTGAACTGAACTTTAGAAACGAACTTGAATTCACTGAACTGTTCGGTCGAATTAGAACCAGTTCAGAAGGCTGAAAAACCCAGTTTTGAATGTACGAACTCGGTTCGAAAGTTAAGAATTCGACCGAACTCAAATAGTTCGGTCAACCAAACCGAACTTTCGAACCGAACTCGATTTTTGAACCGAACCAAATTTCTGAACTCGGTTCTGTTCGCACATCCCTAGTTTTTTGTGTGACTGAAGGACCTGGTGGAGGTGAGCAGGACTGCTCTTGAGTGGTTCTGCTCCTTCCTGTCACGGAGGTCTCAGTGGGTGGTGATGGGTGATCGTTCGTTGTCTCCTCGGAGCCTCCCCTGTGGTGTCCCGCAGGGTTCTATTTTGTCTCCCCTCTTGTTCAACGTGTATCTGAGGCCACTGGATGAGGTCATTCAGAGGTTTGGGATGAGGTGTCATCAATATGCTAATGACACCCAGCTCTACCCCTCTTTTTCTTCTGACCCAGGTCCTGCAGTCTCAGAGCTTACCCAAAGCCTGGCTGCTGTCAGGGACTAGATGAGGGTGAGCCAATTGTGACTGAATCTAGACAAATCTGAGATGATGATGGTTGGCTGATCTTATGACTTGGAGGGAATTGGGATGCCTGTTATTCACAGGGTCCAGCCCCCTCTGGTCAATCAGGTTCACAGTCTCGGAGTGCTACTGAACCCCTTGCTACATCTGGATTGTCAGGTTACAGCGGTGGCCAGGACACCTTTTCACCAACTCCATCTGGGGAGCAGGATGCGGCCTTTTCTGTCTGATTAAGCTCTGGCCACCTTCATCCATGCTTTCATCACCTCAAGGATAGATTATTGCAATGTGCTCTAAATGGGGCTGCCCTTGTTCAGAAGCTGCAGCTGGTGCAGAATGTGGTGGCACAACTCTTCTTGGGAACAAGTCGCTGAGAGCACAGTATGCTGGTGCTCCAAAGTCGGCACTGGCTACCTATAGTTTTCCATGCACAATTGAAGGTGCTGGTTTTGACCTTTAAAGCCCTAAACAGTGTGGGTCCCATATATCTGAAAGACCATCTGTCCTAACATGTCCCACTGTGGCCTCTACCGTCGGCTGTGAGCACCCTCTTGTCCATAGGACAGGGGTGCGCAGGAGGGTGTTCTCGGATGCTGCCCCGGTTCTGTGGAACTCCCTTCCCTGGGAGATTTGTTTGAGCCTGAGCCTAAGCATCTTCTAGAGACGGTGTAAAACTTTTTTATTTGTCAAGGCATTTGGCAGGCAGCAATAGGGGTTGGATGGGTTTGTGGGTACGGTTGTGAGGATGGTGGGAGTTTTGAGGGGAGGGTGGGAAGCTTTAGTGTTTAAATTTTATTGAAGTGTTATTGTTTAAATTTTATTATTGTTTGATTGTGAGCAGCCCTAAGCCTTTGTGAGAAGGGTAGTAGATAAGTCTAAATAAATAAATAAAATAACAAGAACCTTGAACTTCAACAATGGTGATCCGGCATATTTTGAATGAATTCAGGTATACAGGGACAGATGAGTTACACACTAGGGTACTGAAAGAACTGGTGAAAGTACTCTCAGAACCCATGCCAATTATCTTTGAGAACTCTTTAAAAACTGGGGCCAGAAGACTGAAGATGGGCAAATGTACCTATCCAACTCTGTCAATCACCTTTGCAAACATGCATAAAAGCTTCAATCACCCGCCTCAGGGCATCCACACTTGATCAAAGACATGTCTATTTGCAAGCATGTTCCCTCTCCTGACCTTCTAACAATCCGTTTGCACAGGTGTGAAAGTAGCCTTGATTTCAGCAAAGCGTTTGACAAAGTTTCACATGAGATCCACACTGACAAGTTTGCAAAGTTTGAGTTGGAAGAAACTACAACAAAGTGAATTCACAGCTGACTGAATAACTGTACTCAAAGGCCCTTTTCAAACAGGCCACAGTGGGTGGGAGGATGGGTGTGCACCCACAGTGGGTGGAGGTGGGTGTGCATCTGTTCCCACAGGCACACATCCATCTCCACCCACCTCCACCTATCTCCATGCATGGAGCAACTGGCATTGAAGCCCGTTGCTCTGTGCATGGGTGATGGGTGGAGGTGGGTGGAGATGTGTGGAGTGAGGGAACGTGCATGCACCTCCACCCACTGCCCGCGGTGTTCCCATGGGCATCCCCCATTCCCCCGCACCGCCCATGACGTTTGCCCAAGCGGGGAGGAGGGGGCACCAGTGTGAAAAGGCCCAAAGAAGTGATCATCACTGACTCATCATCAAACTGGAGGGAAATATTGAGTGGGGTCTCTCAGGGCTGTGTCCTGGGCCCAGTGCTATTCAACATCTTAATTAACAAACTAGATGAAGGAGTGGAGGGAATACTTAACAAATTTGTAGAGGACATGAAACTGGGAGGTGTAGCTAACACCTTGGAAGACAGAACTAGAATTCAAAAAAAATCTCAATAGGTTGGAAATCTGAGCTGAAATTAACAAAATGAAATTCAACCAAGATAAATGTAAAGTTCTGCATTTTGGGAAGATAAACAATGTACAAGATAGAAGAGGTAACTGCAGAGGTAGGAGGGGCGGAGATGGTTGCCTTGGCTGGGCTGGTTTTATGGGTGCTGGGGGTGCCAGGGGCAGCATTGGTAGTGTGGGCTGGTTCTCAAATGGGGCGGGGGGACAGGAGCCTGGGACAGGATTGGAGGCAGCCCCAGGAATCCCCTCGGCTGCCCATAAGAGGAGTGACTGTCCAAGGTGCTGCTCCTATATCTCCTCCCTGTACGGGAAGGGGAGCAGGAGTGTGAGTGGCCGCTGTGCTGTCTGCACCGATTCTCGCGCCTGTTAGAGCGGGAGCATGTGTATGGATGCTGTCTGCGCCTTGGGGGGTGGGGGCGGCCAGAGCGGCTCCTATCCCTGCAGATGTTGCAGGAGGAAGTGGAGGAGCTAGAGGAGCTACTGGTTCGGTGCCTGGGTCTCCTGCCCTGGGATGTGCCTCTGTGTCCTCTGGACCTGAAGTCCCTGTGCCTGTCAGGTGACAGCAGACTCCTGTCTTGTTGGGACCGGGATCTCCCTGGCTGTGCTGAGGGCTGAATCTGCCTGAGTTTATTTATTTTTTAATTTATTTAATTAATTTTTACCCCGCCCCTCCTGCAAACAGCTCGGGGTGGCTTCCAAACACAAAACATATATTAAAACACATATAAAACCATTTAAAACTCAATAAAAATACAACAGCTGTGCTGGGGGCGGGGCCTGGACTGGCTGCTCCGGGGGCCGGGCTGTTGTCTCCGGCCGCTGGGAGCCAGCTGCACAGGGTTGTGCCGGGACCTGGATCTGCTGAGCGGGGAGCGAGATCTGCTGCGATCCCTGCTCTCTCTTTCTGCCCCGTGGGGCAGCTCCTGCGGGCAGCACTGCTGCAAGCTGCCTCCTCTCTTCCCCGATGAGTTTGCTGAGCTGTGGGGGGTGCGAGCATTGAGGGAGCCATGGGCTTGGCCCTGGGAGTTTGATTCCCTGGCTGTCGGGGGTTCCTTTGCCCCTGGGCTTGCTGCGGACCCGGGGTGGCAACATTTGGAGCAACCGGCTGGGCAGCGGCAGGGGCTGCTACTCCCGAGGGAGTTCTCTCCTGAGAGTCAGAAGGGGCAGCGGTGTGGGATGCACTGGACCCAGCAGGGGCAGGGCTAGCCCGGGGTGTGGGGCAATGGCCTGCGGGGGAGCTCCAGGAAGACCCTGAGTGG
>QEPC01006749.1:459276-480616 GCA_003113815.1 Sphenodon punctatus | reverse complement strand
CCCCGCGGGGACGAAGCAGCGGCGGCGGCGGCCCCAGCGGCGAGCGGCGGCGATGATGGAGGCGGCGGCGGTGGTAATGCCGGCCGCGGCGGCGAGGAGTCACACCCCCCCCGGCACCACCCGCAAGCAGGTGAGTCCAGGTGGGGGAGGGTTGGAGAGAAGAATCCCCGCAGCAAGCAGGTTTGAGGGAGGGATCTTTGTTATTCCTCCTTGCGCACTAGTTGCTGTCTCTGTCCCACTTAGAGTGCAGGGATTCCCCAGCAGCAGTGAGCTGCTATGGTTTTCACTTTTGTTCCATTACTCCTCATTGCACCCCCATTTATCTCTATGGGGCGATCACAAAGGGAAGAGGGAGGATCTGTCCATCCTCCCCTTCAGGCCGGGGGTTGCCTGGCAATGCCATAGAGCTTTAGGTGGCAGCCTAGAGTGGTGGGAAATCCACCTGAAGTTCTATATTGTGTGGGAGGGGGTGCCATGCAGGCAGATTGTGGGCCCCAACAGCTGCTGGATCTATTTAAACCCAGCACAGTTCAGGATGCACATGGGAGATGTGGGGATGACCACCCCCAGAGCACATCCAAGGGTGGTCCATCTAATGACACCCAATGTTGAGATATTTCTGCTTCCCGCAGCAGAAAGACGTTACTACCCCTTTGTCCCACTGTGGTCCCAAATCAATCAGTGTCATCAGGCGACTGATGGGCTGAGTGGAGAATGAGGGAGGGTGTCTTAGTAATTGAAAAAGTAATTTCCTGGCGTGGTCACTAGGTGTTGGTGGTTCCTCAACAAACAGGTGCGTGTGTGGTGTGTCCCTCCCCGCAAGTTTTAGTCCAATGCTACTTTATTCACAGGTTTATATTATAAATACCAGTTTCTGGCCCCACTACAGAAATATGGCTAAAAGGGGAGAAGCAGGGACCCTGCTGGTGTATTATGGGGCATTCTGTCCCACCCAGAATGGGATTGGATCCTCATTTGAGATTGGTCCCTCTCTAGCTACCTTGTTCACACTACGCTTGTCCAGTGCATAGTGGAATAAACCCATTTTGTGAGTGTTGTGTGAAATACCACTCTCGTGCATCCTTAATGATTCCTTCATGGCTCCTTATTTCAGAGACATCCAGATCCACAGTGGCCCTTATTGTTGCAGTTTTGATCTGGCCACCCTAGCTATTTCCTAGCTGATCTCAGAGCCATTGGGTACTGTTATATGATCAGTAATTTCCCCTCTTATCTGGCAGGCACTGTTGGTGATACCGCAGTCTAGGGCTGTAGGTTGGTCTAGGGTTGGCCCTGTGGCCACCGCACAGACACATACTGGCCTGGTGTCCATTGTGCATGTGCAATCGGCTGCCCTTAAACAACATGGCATGGGTGTGATTGCCACCATTTTGGTTAAGGGCAGTGGCCATTTTGCAAATGCACAATGCATTTAAAAAAAAAATGTTTCTCACCAAGAAATCACACCAGGACCGAGAACTCAATGAGATCTCAGTCCCAGGACTCAGCATAGCAAGAAATGCTCATGAGCAGCAATTTAGCTGCTTGTTTCATCACTAATAGATACACCCATAAAGACAGACTCTCACACACACAGATAAAGAGGGTGATAACAAATGGCGCAATAGCCCTGTTTGTGATCTGTGAGTGTGGTCTTACACTCACCCAAAACCTAACAAATGGGGTGCAACATGCACACGAACCTCTATGCCGCTGCTCTGGTCCCTTCCGGGTTGGTGCTCAGAGCAGACAACCATTCAAGTCCCCTTCCTGGCCAGAATTATATCCCCCATAAATGGCATGCCAATATATGGGCATGCATTAGCCTACATACCAACATGCCCTCACAGCGTTCCCTGAATTCCATAGCATGATGCCTTGCATAGGCAATCAACCAGGAACACATGTAAAGGTATTTATTTATTTTGATTTATTTGCTGTCCCCATCTGCTATAACAGCTTGGGGTGCCTTACCACATATCAAAATGTATAAAAATATATATTTTTTAATCCCTCCCCCCTTCCAGCCCAACCCCCCATCCATCACCCATCTCCCTCACCAAAAGCCTGGTGGAACATTCAGGTCTTACACTGTCTTTGGAAAGAGGGGAGGTCTGGGGTCAGGTGAACCTCCGTTGGGAGGGAGTGCCACAGCCAAGGTGCAACCTCTCAAAATGTCCCCACCCCCCATCATCACCACCCGAGATACCCGGGAGACTTTGAGGAGGGAACTCCCAGCAGACTTCAGGGACCAATCCAGGACCCAGAGGATGAGGCGGTCCCTCAGATAGGTGGGGCCCAGACCGGTAAGGGGGCCTTGAATCGAGCCCGGAAGATTATAGGCAGCCAGTACAGAGAATGGAGCACCGGTGTAATGTGCCTGTGGTGACCCATCCCCATAAGGAGATGGTCCACCACATTCTTCACCGGCTGCAGTCTCTGGACCATCACCAAGGGTAGCCCTACATAGAGTGCATTGCAGTAGTCCAGTCCTGAGGTGATAAAGTCATGGATGAAACCAAATAAAGCTAGGAAACCAAATAAACCATTAGGTAGAAAACCAAATAAATGGCCAGTTGTTTGTGACTATCATACCATTTGTTTTCACCCAGACATAGACACTCAGGCAGACACGCTAATGCACATGCAACCATAGGGACATGGCAGCCAACACTGTCACGATAGAGCCAAGCCATCCCTGGGCAGAGGTGCTGAAAAGCAGTCAGAGTCACATGGGTCCTTCTGTGCTGTCCCAGAGGGCTACCGTCCTGGTATGTTGAACGTGGCATGTTGTCTCTAGATAAAGGAAGGCTATGAAGGGTACATGGTCGCAGCTTTCAAATATCTAAAAGAATGCCACAAAAATTGGGAACATTTTCTTCTCTCCTGTTACAGATGACAGAATAAGAGGGAATGGACTTAAACTGCAATAATTTAGATTTTGGTTAAATGTTAGGAAAAACGTCCTAACTGTGAGAACTGTTGGGCAATGGAATAAGCTGTCCAGGGAGGTTGTGGAATCTCCTTCCTTAGATGTTTCCAGGACCTGTCTGGATGAGCATCTGTCTGCGAAGATGTAGGCTGAGAGCAGCATCCTGTCTGGGAGCAGGGTCGACTAGATGACCCTTAATGTACCTTCCGACCCTACAATTCTATGATTTTATTAGTGTCTAATATAGCCCAAGTCCCATAAGTGGCCACCCCTGCCGACCAATCCAATGCAGCACAAACAATGATTTCTCAGCACCTCCATACCGTGTGTGACATGTCAAACAACTCAGCATAAAGAAATATGCAATGGGGAAAGGGGAGGCTGATTGCCACACTGTTCTCTATCTTAGGGAGAAAAGAAACATGGAAATCAAGCACAAAAAAGTCATGAAAGTGAAGAGAGGCGGAAGGGAGATCTAGGCAGTGGGGACAAATGTAGAGAAGAGAATTCTAGGGAGGGCAATAGAGATGTGCACCAGGGACCTATGTCATTATTTGGTTTTGTTTTTTTGTTTTTGTTATTTACATTTTTTGTTTTCATTATTGTAAATAATGAAATTTCATTCTCGTTTTTGCTTTTGTTCCATTGGTTTCAATGGAAAACATGTTTTCTGCTGTAACCTTTTTGTTTATTATTATGTTTTGATGAAACTTGGCAGAGTTGTACCTCCAACAGAAGGCATTATGTGTGCCAAATATCAGAAGGGTTGTGTAAAGGAATCCAATTTTATAAGCAGTTAAATTATGTTATTTTGCAACCATCTTCTTTTACATTCCTGACTGTAACATCTTTATCTCTCATTTAATGTATATGAATCTTGGCAAGATTATACCCCTCCCCAAGTCTACTATCTATGCCAATTTTCAGAAGGGTTGGTATAAGCAATTAGCTTATAAATGTAACATCTTTGTAGTCCAACCAGGGTACATGAAACTTGGCAGGCCTATATCTAACACTGTCAGGATCATCTCTAACAAATATTGGAAAGATGTGATAAAGGATCTCAATTGTATCCGTCTGCACAGCATATGGAGCAAATGAGCCTATGCCAGGGATTCTCTTACATGTCACTATGGTATAAGATCTCTTTGTGATGCCAATTGCCCAGCATAAATGTCAGCCAAATATCCTCATTATGTGCTGTGACCATCCCAACATCTCTCCCCCACTTGTTACTGGGAATATGGAAGCATCTGCTAAGGAAAGAGCCAATAGAGATTCTCTTATGTCTTCTGTCACAGTGCTGCAGGATGTGATTGTGATGATAATTGGCCAGCCTGGATGTGTAAACCATGTCTTCTGAATGCTGGGATGCTATCCCCCTGCCGTCTTCCTTGCTGTCTGAAGTCCCATTTATGTCCCTTCTATGCCCACCTGAGGGCTGCCCCCTATGCCCACCCTGAAGCCACCACCGATTGGTGCTGTAAAGCTGGAAGCATGCAGTAATTGGCCAGTGATTGTGTCTGTCAGTCTGTTGGGTTGCTCCCCATCCTCCCTCCTACATCCCCCTGCCACGCCAGCTGCCTGCCTCTGACTGGCACTGCATGTGCTGCTATTTATCTGAATAATGGTCTTCAAGGGGACAACTTCAATTGTGTATAAAATTGGGACACTTTATCAGATTGTCCTGTATTTTGGCAGAGATGACAGGGAACATGTGGGATACAATCCTGTCAAATGTCTTGTAAACAGGATGGAATATAAAAATGCTACAGTCCAAAATGCATTTTCAAGTTAATGGCTTATAACATCAGGGCCCTTTATTCAATCTTTGGCCATTTTTACATGGACACACACACACACCCTCACTGGGTGTGCATGAGGGTGTCTGATGCAGGGGGCATCTGTGTAAACGCCGCGGTGGTGAGTGGGTGTGAGATGGGTGTTTGTCCATGTGAATAGCACAGGCGGTTGGTGGGGGTGCATGTGTGCTCCTGATGCACTCCCACCCCTGCCCATGTACACCCATCATGCACCCACGGAGCCATCCGGCAAACCAGAGGAGTCTCCATGGGTGGAGATCAATGGTCACCCACCGCGACAGCACACCCATCCTCCCACCCACCCCATCCCATGTAAAGAGGACCTTTATGAAATTTGGAAGGTATGGTAATCTTGGGGAGGGTAATAATCTTCCCAGGTTTTATGTAAATTGGATGGAAGCAAAGACGTTGTAGCCAGGAATGTGTACACAGTTTTTCTTAAAATCACAACATTCAATAGATTATAAAATAGGTTCCTTTTGTCCAATCCTTCCACTATTTGGTACTCATGGTGCCCTCCATTGGGGGTACAATCTCCCCATGTTGCAGCAGCATTTAATAAGAAATAGAAACGTTATAGTGAAAAATGTGTTTTTCAGTGTTTTCCCATTATTTCATAATAACGAAACAAAAATTCATTTTTGTTTATGTTATTACTATTTTCATTTTCATTATTACAATAAAAGAATGAAAATGAAAATTTTTCTTTTTCTTATTATAATAACAAAAACAAATTGCACACCCCTAAAGGGCAGGAAGAGGTTTGATGCCCTAAAGGAAAGAACAACAACTTGATGAATTATTTTATTTCCTCGTTTCTAGAATGCTTTACACAGATATGACGTGCTTGTTTTGAAAGGAGTCATTTTCAATTGGCACCCAAGAAGCAGTATCTGTGCCCTGTTCTTCAATCTCTGGGTTAGATTGTTATTGCCAATTTTGCAGTGAAAGTCTCCAGTCTCTGGTTGTCATCAGTTAGTTCTTAAAACACCTGTAAATGAAGCCTTTCTTGAGAGAAACCTGGTGACCTCCTGACGCTGGAGAGACTGAGACAAACCTCCTGTTTCAGTGTCTGAAAATGGAGGAAGTGCAAGACAATGGGTGTTAACAAAAGTGACACTGGACCGGTTTGCCCTCTCTGACTCTCCTGGACCAGCATCACATCCCATGTGTCTGTTCTGGGCCTGCCATATGTGGGACCAGTTCAAAGCCTGATGAGGTTGGTGACCAGGCTGGAAACGTGGTCCTGGAACGAACGGGGACTACAATTCGACCCCAAGACCTTGGGACCAGATGGGCCAGAGCAGGGTGAACCATTTGGTGCATCTGTTGTTGCACCCACCCGGTCTAGCATAGGGGGTTCCCATGGCAGCGAGCCATGGCTACTTGTTATTGGCAGTCACGGTTGCCCATCATGGTGGGGGGTAGGGCACCGGCCACAGCATGGGGATGGAGTCAGTAGGGATGTGCGAACAGAACATGGTTCAGATGTTCGGACGCTCAGTCATTCAGTTCAAAACCCCAAGTTTGGGTTCAGTTGTTCGGTTCGACAGAGTTCAGTTTGGCCAAAGTCGGCCGAACATCTGAAAATAGCGCTACCGATACCAATACCAATACCGAAATGGAATATTTTTTTTGTATCAGTATCATTTGGCCCCCAAACCACCCCTGGTGCCAGGAAGTTTGCTCTTCAGCTGCCTCCCTCTTCCAGTCATGTTTTTCCCACCCAAAGTCACATTTTTCCTGCCCCCGAACTCATCCGAACTCATCCGAACCTTTCTGAACTGTTCGGCTGTTCTAACGTTCAGTTCAGATGTTCTGTTCGGTCATACGAACAGGTCAAGTTCAGCCCGAACTCCGAACATCTGAACTGCATTTGCACATCCCTAGGAGTCAGCCAGTCACACGTCGCTCCCCTTCCAAACTCCCTGGCTGAGTCAGGTCAGAGAAACCGCATGTATGTTTTCACCCAATATTTCCTCGAATCAAAGATGTACAATTGAAATGCAAGGATGCCCAGACACAAGAGATGGAATAAGATGTTATCACACTCTGGGATAACTGGGAAAGTGTCGCAGTGAGGAAAAATGGACATGGACTCTCGTCTAAGCAGTGGTTCTCCCATCAATCTGTGTGGATCACATCTTCTCCCTGAAAGAGCTTAAATGTTTGGCATCACTGGCCTAGATTGTCAGAGAAACCTGCCACTAGAGAGAAGAATGAGCTTTCTGATTCAGTATAACAATACACAGGTGCCCCAAGGACAAATCAAAGGGGGTGGAAGTAAGGGTCATATTCCCAAACAGCTGGGTTGCGTGAGGATTTAACTTTCTGTTCTTCCAGCCTCTAATCATTAATCTTATCACACAAAGTAGTGGTGAGTCTTGGAAGATGTGTTCTGGTAGTAGTTAGCCATGTCCTTCCTTCCTTCCTTCCTTCCTTCCTCTTTCTCTCTCTTCCTACAACAAAATCTTCCTTATCACCAACCTGACAACAGCTTCTCCCATCCCCTTGTTCCTCAGGCAGTAGATCATGGGGTTGATCATGGGGGTGATGGCCGTGTAGAACAGTGTCACTACCTTAGTGACAGATGCTTGGCACTCCCCACCTGGACCGAGGTACATAGCTACCACTGATCCATAGAATAGTGTAAACACTGCTAGGTGGGAAGAGATTGTGGAGAAGCCCTTGAGACACTGGTCCCAGCTGGGCATCTTCATCAGGGTGAGAATAATCAGGGCATAGGAGATCAAGACAAAGATGAAGTTGCCCAGGATCCCACTGAAGGCAAAGATGTTGTAGATGAGCTCAATATGTCGTGGCAAAGGGCAGGCCAAAGACAGTAGTGGACCAGGGTCACACATAAAGTGGTCAATGACATTGGAGCCACAGTAGGACAGTGTGGACATCAAACATGCAGGTAGGACATACCACAGGAAGCCCAAAGCCCAGCAGGAGGCCACCAGGATGAGGCAGGACTGGTGGGACATGAGGAATGGGTATCGTAGCGGGCAGCAGATGGCCAAGTACCGATCCAAAGCCATGGTTGAAAGGAAGAAACATTTGGTCATACCAAGGGAGAAGAAGATGTAGAACTGGAGGAAGCAGGCGTGGAAGGAGATGACTCCATGGGGGGATGGCAGGTCAGAGAGCATCTTGGGCATGGTGGCTGAGACATAGCAAATCTCCAGCCAGGAGAAGTTGCCCAGTAGGATGTACATGGGCAGGCGGACTAGGTAGGTGTCCCACAACACAACAATGATGATGATAAGGTTTTCAAGCAAGGTGAGGATGTAGAGGGAAGCAAAAAAACAAAGGAGAAGGAGGCGGCCCTGCTGTCCTACTGTAAATCCTAAGAGGATGATTTCCTGAACCGAGGTCCTGTTGTCCGGCTCCATGTGGAACACAGGACCAGTGTGCATAGAGGAGATGAAATGTTGACTCATAATAGGGGACAAATGTGCTTCACATGGAACTGAGATAGGGTGGAATGGGATCCTTGTCCAGGGGCTGGAGATGCAGCCAGCATGCAATTTGGAAGTGACTCTAGAAAATACTCTTTAGCAATTTCTCTGTAGAAGGAAAGTCTCCATGGAATGTCTCTCTGTCCATATCCTTCTCACATTATCTTTATGCTTGCATTGCTTTGGCAATAACTCATACTTCTGCACCTCAGTAGCATTCACAACCACAGCATGGCTCTGGTCAGCCAAAACCACAGCAGAGACACATGTTCCCTTGTTTTTGGAGGAGAGGTTATTATTCCCCGTATATCTTGCTCTGAGAATGGATCTATGATGCTGCTGGGATGAGCAGAGCAGGATGCAGTGTGGGGTGGATGTAGGATGGAGAGTGTGTGAGCACAGAGCGACCTGGAGACTGACTGATAACTGTTCCATGTGGCTTGTGTCATGGGCTTAAAGTCCCTTGGGGACGGGTCCCTCAAGATCAGTTCAGTTTCCAGTCAAAACAACAAGATCTTCTTGGAGACACATTCCCCTGGTGGAGCATGTGTCATTTTCAGGGACTTTGTTTTCCAGTGTGCCAGGTCTTTAACTCTTGCCTGTCTGGTGCAGCAGAAAGGACACAGCATGTTAGGGACAAGGCACCCACACCCTCTTCTTTCGCTTGGCGATATGTCCCATACATACCCAACTGTGTGCCACTCTGCCCTAGAAAGAACCCCTTGTGGGGAGAGAAGGGAGTTTCCTCACCACAGACTGTTCAGTTTAGGGCATGAGGCTATAATATATTTTGTTTTATTATTTAAATTTATATCCCGTCCTATCATGCAGGTTCATAGCAGGTAACAACAAATAAAAATACACCTAAAAATAAAAGGCATATGTAAATCCCCTTAAAGTAACAACAACAGCAAAAAAACCCTTCTCACTATCATTCCCACCTATGAAACACCTGTCCAAGTCAAAAGATCTTACATCCCCTTCAGAAAATGCTCAGGCTTAAGTTTTGATGAATTTCTATATGAAGGGACTTCCAGATTGTGGAGCAGCCACCGAGTATGTGCCCTGCCATACAGACTCCATGCACTGATAGAACTTCAAGAGGATGCTTCCAGTTGATCTCAAGGGTTGTGATGGAGGATGATGGAGGAAGTGATCTTCCAGAACAGACAGCGCCCAGGACAGTTACAGCTTTAAAGGGCAAAACAAGCATCTTCAATTTTGCCCCCAAAGCTATTGGAAACCTGTCAGACTCGAAAGCACAAATGTAATGTGCTCTGGGCTGCCAACCCCTATTTGTACGTTCCTCGATGACATAGGAGTTCTAGGTTGGATGTTGATGGGGTCTGAATGTGTGTGAATTTGAGAGAGAGCGAGACAGCACAGGTTCCTGAGGCAGCGTATGAGGGGCCCGTGCCTTCTCAAGCAGCCATTCAGTATCTCCTGGGCCTGGCGGAAGCACATCTCTGCAATGACTATGAGGGCGTTGATGACTGCGAGGAGCAACTCATGATCCATGTCTCCTAATCTGATTGCCAAAGTGCCTTTGGACACCGTGATGGGGCTCGTGCTGGTTTAATGTGCTGCATGAGGGCAGTGATCAGACATCACCTGCCTGCCTGCAGGCCTGGCAGTTGGTTGAAGTGATCCTTACGCACTCACAGGGGCCCCTCACCCTTTGCCGGCCCCACACTTTATGCTCACGTAGTAGTTTGTGGACAACAGTGTTGGGGGAGACATTGTGGAGCAGGCAGATACTACTACTGTTACTACTACTACTACCCATTTCTATGGCGCTGCTAGGCGTACGCAGCGCTTTACAGTCACAGATTTTGGAGACAGGTCCCTGCCCAGTGGGCTTACAATCTAAGATGGACAAGTGTGAGGGGAATACAGGGAGAGACAGACACACACACTTTCCCATTTTACAGTTGGGGCACTGAGGCGAGAAGTTATGACTTGCCCAAGGTCACCCAGTGAGTTCATGGCCAGGGCAGGATTCAGACTCTGGCTTCCCAGGTCCAAGTCCAACACCTTATCCACTACACCACATTGGTTCTCTACATGGGATTGCTTTGGGGTCATGGACTTTGGGACTTTTGGGTCTCATTATTATTATAGAATTCGTGACACCTGGCTATCTCCCCTAATTGATTCAGCAACGAGGAAGGGTTCAGAAGATACCTTTAAATTTTTGTTGAATCTATCCTCATCAGATTCATTGTTTGCCTTGGCAATTTTTATTAAACTGGCTAATGAAAGGAGACAGAAGATTTGGGATATCACGCGGCATTGGTTAATTATGAATTAGCCGCTCAGCTTGAGCAGCCATGAGGACTGCCTTATCGATAGAGGTATTACTAGTCCATGACCTCTGATCTCTAGTTTTTAGGCCCTGGATTGATGTTGAGTACTGTATTTGTACATTTGTTTAAGTTAATGGTTTGAATTATTTAACTTGTCCTTGTAAATGGACCCGGATTTTATTAAAATCTTTGTAATCTCCTATTCCATGTATAGTTATTTATTCATTGTGTGTTTTTGGCTACGATGAAAGTCAATGCCGTAATAAATTATTCGATTCAACTTTGGGGTCATGATGTGTCCATCCAGGAATGTGGTGAAGCAATTTGGCTTCCAGGTTCTTGCACGCATCGGACCACCCCCACCCCGGGATGGATGGGAGCATGGACAGTGGCATGGCTTTGGTGGAGATTTTTGCCCTCCCGGATTATCATCTTTGCCTGGCAGAGGGGTGTGTGTGCGCAAGCTCTCCCCATTTCCTTTGCCAGTGCCCTGCTGGGAGCAAGGGGCCACAGGTGCAGGTGCCAGGAGTTTATGGATCAGGTTCTTGAGCTGAACCAGAGGCTCCGCCTGTGGAGGACTGAGCAGGCTCAGAGCCTTGTGCTGCTGAGCACCGTGTCCTGTGTGAGGTTTGGACACAACCTGGGGTACAGTTGGCTCTTGTGTTCAGTGATCCGGTAGATCCCCACTATATGGTACATCAGCATTTGCTTGCTAAGGGCTATAGATGGGGCATGTTTGAGCGGGGGTCATATGTGGAAGGAGCCTTGTTCCCGTGCCCTCTCCTCAGCAGCTGCAAACCTTGCATTGAACTTGATGCTTTGATCTTCTTGTCACTGTGTGTGATTTCCATTGGTTGGAGACATGCCCTCACCACTAGCACGGCACCGATCCTCTCTGGGGGATCTGCAGCTGCAAGCACTGCCTGGAACTGTGCACTTCAAACTTCCTGTCACTGCGCGTGATTTGCATTAGTTGGAGACACAGGCATCCCAGCACGGCCACCCCCGCACCGCCTGGAGACCTGCAGCCACAAGCCCCACTTGGAACTTTGTGCTTTGAGCTTCCCATCACTGTCAGTAATTTACACTAGTTTGAGACACACACACTCCCCCCGCAGCCACCCACCCACTGACCTCCCTCCTGGAGATCTGCAGCCACGAGACCCACCTGGAACTTTGTGCTTTGAACTTCTTGTCACTGTGAGTGATTTGCATTAGTTTGGGACCCATCCACCCACCCACAGTCCCCCTCCTGGGGACCTACAGCCGTGAGCGCACTTAAACTGTGCTCCATGGCCTGCCGGAATGTCCCTTGTTGTGTACGGCTTGTGGTCTGAACTGACAGCCTGCCAGGGGGATTGGTTGTTGGGATGCTGTGCGGCTGCTTTCTTTTCTGCCTCTGTTCTGGTTTTCACTTTTGTTCCATGATTCTCCATGGTGTGTGCACTTAGGTCCCTGAAGCCAGCATTCGATGGGTGATGACTGGTTCCCCCTGTGGCTGGCTGGTTGGCACCTCTGTGAACCAGCAGGGTGGCCAGGACCAGCTTCCCCCAGGCTCTACCCATGCCCTCCCGGAATGGTGTGGAGGGGGTGGTGGTGGCTGCGGCTGCTATGGCTTCCTTGGCCGTAGTTCTCCATGTTTTAGCATCATGGCACAGTGCGTGGTGTTGGGAGGGGGTGGGGGGGATGCTGGCTGCACGTCTTTTTTGCTCCTCTGCCCTACCCAGGGTGGGACGACTTTCTGGTTGCCAGAGTTCCTGTGTGCATTTGTCCTGTGCCCCTCCCTGACCCAGGGCAGGATCGGGATGGCTGCTACTTTCCCAACCAGGGTTGGGAATGGTGGCACCCTGTGTCCGTCATGTTTGTTAACACCTAATGATGCTGGAGCCACAGTAGGAAAACCTGGAGATGAAGAACACCAGCAAGATGTACCACAGGAAGCCCAAAGCCCAGCAGGAGGCCAGCAGAGTGAGGCAGAACCAGCACCTTGAAACATGAATTACCTCAGTATCATTTATGACTTGCTCTTCAGCCAGCCGGATACACAGCACAGAGACACACGCAGCTCACTTGTTTCTTGATGAGAGGGTATTGTCTCCCATGTCTTGCTCTGATGGTGGTTCTGTGGATTGTAGCACCAGCAAGGCAAGATCCGGTGCAGTGTGGGTCCAGGAAAGAGAGAGTAAGCACAGACCAATCTGGAATCAGGCTGATAACTGGCTTGCATCATGGGCTTAATTCCGTTGGGAACTCATCCCTCCTGATTGGCTCCTAACTTAAGTCATTTGTTTCTAAGAAGTCACCGCACGTGCGCAACATGTTCTGAGTATTCCTGCTGCAGAATACAATTCTCTCCCTGGCAGCAAACACCACCATATGGATGCCCCGATCTTCCATTGTTGGGTGCTTTTTGATTTTTCATTTCTGGAAGAGCAGGGACCTGTGCTCACTGCATTTTTACCCATTGCTGCCAATGGGAGAAACACTGGGAACACACACAGCGCCCTGGCTACAATGAATGCCCTGTTTAACCATTGTTTTTCAGACTTTCCATTTAGAGTCTAGTATATTTACAATGACGTGATGAGCAGATCAGCAACACTTCAGAGGTGTGTGTATGTGTGTGTGTGTTCCAAATGCAGGGATTAGGTGGGCTAACTTTCCACAGCAGAATTAGTGACAATTATTACAGCTGAGGGAAAGGTATTCTGTGCCTCCATAGAATATGTGAATTCTGAAATGTAAATTCAAAGAATTAAAGCTCTTTTTAGAGCTTTAATTCCCGGAAAGTTTTATAAGTTTATTATTGAAAAGCTCTGGATGCCATTTGGCGGAGGGGCATTATATATATAAAATTTATTATTACATGTTATTTATTAACATTTTAGAAAGCACCAAATTGCTCATTTAGGATGCCATCAGAAATGTTATCAGATACAAAGTTATCAGAGTCAGAAAATGGATTAATTCCGTTGTTCCATTTTGAATTTTTTCATACAGACTCAATTCAAAAGCATGGAACATTAAAAAAAAATCCAGCTCCAAACTGCTCAGAGTTTCTCTTTCTAAAGGATATTATTAAATGAGTTTCACAGCCCCATCCCACTGGCCATAATCCCAGCTCTTTTGCTACCGGGGTATAAAAAAATGCCTCCCTCTCCTCAGATCCATTGCTTGATAATCAAAACACCAGCTGGTCATCAAATGCTGTACCCCTTCCTCCAAAATCCTACAGCATAATTGACCAAGGTCAGACATCACCACATACCATGAAATGACCAGACACACACACACACACACACACACACACCCTATACGTACAGACAATCAGATGCAAAGGCACACAGAAACAGAAACAGAGACAAAAAGACAGACTGAAACATACAGACAGTTGCACACTTGGAAACTGGCACCCCGTGTACACAGAGGGAACCCACAGGCAGCATAGGCACAACACAGCTATCACACAGCCACACACAAACAGAATAATAGTCAAAGGAGAGAGTTACAGAAAAAGACGTACACAAACAGACACACACTCAATACTCAATACTTTATTAAGCGTAGCCCTAAGTCATTGCTAAACCAAAGACAAACATAAACATAAACAATATATTTACACACAATCTAATTAGGTAATAGCAGTCAAGGGGAAAACAAATAAATATGAAACCAAATTGACTCAGGGGCTCCGCCATTAGCCAAGGTGTCCCAAAAGTACTAGGTCACACAATCCACAGGGACACCGGGTTCTAGGAAACTGTTGTTGCCCTGGGAGATAAACAATGTCAAACTATTAGCCCTGCTGCTAAAGTCTTAAAAACCCAAGTGAGCCCACGACCAACCAATTAGTCAGGCAAATAGAAGCTTCATCCCTGGAAGAACAGACCATTATTCAGGCGGAGTGGGAAATTTAAAATCTACAAACTGTTGTCTCCTGATAAACACGGCAGTCAGTAACATTACCACAGGACACGTGATATCCTGATTAACATCTGCGAGCAAAAATTCCACTCTCCTGGCATCGGACCATCCAAGATAACTTACCAGGAGGGATCCCAAAAACTTAGCCCGCAGGTGATCATACAAGTGGCATCTACAAAAAACATGGTCAATAGTTTCAGCCTCAAGCTGGTCGAAGGGACAAAGTCTCTGTGCGAAAGGCACCTTAGCAAGTCTGCTGATCCAAAGCTGAGTTGGGAGGGATTAAATCTTGCAGCCATCATCAGTCACTTTCCTCTGGCCGAATGGTTCGCAGCAAGATACTGGGCTAATGTATCAATCTGCGGGGCCAACCTCATGTACTGGGACATATGGGGGGAAGCTGCCACCCGACCCCTCTCATCCTGGAGGACCACATCCTCCCACCTACGCTTTATTTCCACTGCTGCCACTCCTAGGTCCTTGGATAAAAGATAGGTCCGGGACAGACCCAATCTAGGTAGATGCGCCTCAACCCTCAGGGGCCACTGGCTCCTGAAGGCATCCGCTTGTAAATAGGGGAACAGACCCCTCTGGCACAGGTAGATAGACCTAATCCAGAGCTTATGCGCCCTAGCCCATGCCTGAAAAGACCATCTCCACTGGCCCAGCTCCAATCGAGTTGCGGCCCTCAAAGTTCCTCCCGGGGCCCTAAGAAGGGCCTTGAGAAAGATTGACTGGACACTATCAATGTGGGCTGGAGAAAAAGTACCCATAGATCCGCGCCAAATAGAACCTGGGCAGTGGACTTAGAATTGAACCCCTGAAGCGCCATTTTAAACTCGATTCTTCCAGAGGACAAGTAAAACGTACGAACTGCAAAAGCGGAATGTTTCATCACTACCAATGTCCCCTCAATATGCTTTTTCCAGCCCCCTGAAGATTGGAACGTTATCCCCAGGTGCCTAAAATCCTTTTCTTGAAGGATCTGGACACCCTCGACCTTCCAAGAGTGCCAATTGGACCTAGATGAGTTGGCAAAAACCACCACTTTAGATTTAGACAAGTTGAGGACCAAATCATTCTTCCTGCAATAACGCACAAATGCATCTAGTTGCTGACTTAAACCCACCCGAGTCTGGGATAAAAGAGCGAGGTCGTCAGCAAATAATAGGCAGCCTATATGCCGCGAGGCCAAACGAGGTGCAGGGAAGGGGCAGTCCATACATGTGCAATACAGGCATCAGTGGCCAGTGGAGCTGAGAAACTCAGAGCATCACATGGACAGCTTTGTGCCCTCACCATGGACAGGATGGCTAATTTGTTCATTGGTGCGGTGGCCCTGCACACAAATGATACACATCACAAATAGGGATTTCTCAGTCATTCTGTTAAAAGTGTGTCACACCAAAGAATGATTCTTCACAATATATCATATGATATCAGCCAGGGGCACCTGTCATTTCACCAGGTCTAGACAATATGGGTGCTCAGAGAGGCATTTTCGGGGGTTACTCCACAGCTTTGGAACTCTCTTTCCCTAGAGGTTCACTAAAGCCTGAGTCTGAGTATTTTCTGGAGGCCATGTAAGACTTATTTATGTGGCTAGGATTTTAGTAGGTGGGGATATGGTTTGGACTTTGGAGGCAAGGGCAGGAGCGGTTTAAAGTGGGATGTTGTATAGGTTTATGTTTCTACTGATCTAATATTTTTGTTGTAAGTCACCCTGAGCTTTTGAGACAGGGTTTGGGGAAATAAATTGAAACACATAAATAAATAATAAAGGAAAAAAGAGTGAGTTAATGGGAGCATCACTGATAGTACATTCTTCATTATAATAAGGAAAAAGTGACACAAGACAGGGAAAGCAAACTCAGGAATTCTCAGAAACAGAGACTGTGGGAAGGATTTAATTCTCTGTTCATCAAGGCTTTAAGCTCTAATTATAGCTCACGAGAAAATGGTGAGTCTTGGAAAACATGTTGTCACGTCACTTATGAATCCATCCTTCCTTCCTTGCCTAGCTTGTTCCTGCCTTTCTTCTCCCATTTCTTACATCTCCATCTTCCTAAAACTCTCCCCAGTGCCTCCTTCATCCCCTCATTCCTCAAGCAGTAGATCAGGGGATTGAGCAGGGGTGTGATGGCTGTGTAGAACAAAGTCACCACCTTGCCAACAACTACTTGATCCTTCCAGCCTTGTCCCAGGTACATGGCAGCTACCGAGCCATAGAAGAGTGTCACCACTGTCACATGAGAGGAGACAGTGGAGAAGCCCTTGAGCCGTCGGTCATGGTTGGGCATTTTGAGCAGGGCAAGAACCACCAGAGCATAGGAGATCAAGACAATAAGGAAGCTACCCAGAATCCCTGCTGAGAGGAAAATGTTGTAGAGAGTTTGCATATGCTCCAGTGAGGAGCAGGCTAGGGCAAGCAGAGGACCAGAGTCACACATAAAGTGGTCAATAACATTGGGGCCACAGTAGGACAACCTGGACACCCAAAACACAGGCAATGCGTACCACAGGAAGCCCACAACCCAACAGGAGGCCATCAGGATGAGACAAAACTGGTGAGACATGAGCAATGGGTAGCGCAGTGGGTGGCAGATGGCCAAGTACCGATCCAAGGCCATGGCTGCCAGGAAGAAGCCCTCGGTGTTGCCGAGGGAGAAGAAGATGTAGAACTGGAGGAAGCAGGCTCCAAAGGAGATGACTCCGTAAGGGGATGCCAGGTCAGAGAGCATCCTCGGCACAGTGGCTGAGATGTAGCACACCTCCAGCCAAGAGAAGTTGCCCAGAAGAACATACATGGGCAGGCGGGTGAGACGGGCATCCAACAGCACCACAGTGATGATGATGAGATTCTCAACAAGGCTGATGATGTAGATGGCAGAGAAGACAATGAGGAGGAGGTGGCGGTGACCCTGCTTCCCAAGTGTGAACCCCAGCAGAATGAATTCTTGAACCGCAGTCCTGTTGGCTGGCTCCATTTGGAAAACAAAGGGTCATGAAGCTGGAAGTTGGTGCTAGATGTGGAGATGACTGCACTGTAAGGTGCCTCCAGGACAATGAAGCTGTGTATACAGGAATGGTTTGCTTGATGGTGAAGTGTAGACAGTTCTAGAGCAGACAAGCCCTTTACAAAGGGAATGTTAGTCTAACATTGAAATACAGAGATGCCTGGAGTCAGGAAGCTGTTTACATGAATGAGCATTACCCAGTATTGAGATACATCCACCTCTAGGACAGGGAATTTTTTTGTACTGAGATCTTTCTTCCTGTGATGAGTTACAGGTGGTTCTAGAAAATTCTTACACTTATTATTGTGGGTTTTTTTTAAAAAAACTTCAAAATTTGGGAGGAAACTCAAGATTTCTTTGGCCAAAGTCACAATTCCAGAGAAACGCTGAACTTTGGAAATGATCCCAGTTACTGCTTGCTAAGAGTTTGTCCATTGAGCAAAGTCTCTAGTGTGCTTCAGAATTACTTTCTTGTGAAACCCTTCAAGATTCCTGCCTTGCTTCCATCGCTTTGGCAGTAACTCACGTGTTTTCATTCACATTCCTGTTCTGACCAGCCTAAGACAAAGCACTGACACACCAAATTCATATTACATTGGACAGGTGGTTCCCCACGACACAGTCTATGAGTGGCTCTGTTGTTGGTGGACCAGGCAGTGCAGGATGCAGTGAGGATGGTTCAAGTTAGAGTGTGTGTGAGCGCAGACCAGACTTTTAGCTGATAACTGCTGGCTGTGACTTGCGTCATGGGCTTAATGACCTTTGGGAGCTAGTTCCTCTCTAGATCAACTCAATTCTCTGTCAAAACAACATCTCTTAGGAGACACATTCTTCAGTAATGTAGCACAGGTGAGCAGATGTGCTGTTTTCCAGAGCATCAGGCCATTAACCAATAACCATGTTCATTCCAGAATGGACACAGCATCTTGTGGATAAGGTATCCACATGCTCTGCTCTTGTTTGGAGATTATACCCATGCTCACTGCATTCCAAACAAAACTGTATGTCATTCTACACTAGAGGGAATAACTTCTAAGGGATGGATGGGTGCTCCATCCTCATGGCTTACACAGTCCAAGGGATTTAGGATTGATTCTGTAAGGTTTGGCAAGTCTTACAGATCCAGGAATGGAGGCAGACAGTGTGGGGATGTGTGCTTTTAGGTATGCCACCCTCTCCACCTCCTGATTTTGTTCCTGGAGAGAGAGGATGGGAGGGTGATGGATGTTGAGAGGAAATGAGAGGGCACACAGCTTGAAATGAACCCATGATGCAAGTCACAGCCAGTGGTTATGATGTTTGCTCATTATTTACACTTTTACGCCATCCATTCCTTCAAGACTGGGAGTGGGTTACAACACATAAAGCTCTCTATCCCAACCCACAATACCCCCACCCCACCCCCACATGCCAAACACCTGGCCAAACAAAAAGGACTTACTTTGTCTCTGGAAAATGCTCAGGGTTGGGCTCAGATGAACCTCCAATGTAAGGGAGTTCCATAATTGCCGGACATCCACCATGAACACATCTCTGCAGGCTCTTATTGTATGAACTTGATGGGCAGATGGTATCTGAAAGATGGTGCCCCCAGATGACCTCAGATGCTGTGATGGGACCTGAGGAGAGAAGTGGTCTTTCAGGTATTTATCAGCAACTCCCAACTTTAACCATTCCCACACTGTCTAGTGGGAGAGGCTGCTGCCAGGATCCATGTTAAATTAAGGCTTAGAGAGGAGGCCTTTCCATGCAGGGAACCTGGCTCTTTTCAACAGGAAACAGCCATGAGCTTGGCTGGAGAGGCCAGAGGAGATGTGAGCACCAAGTGACACACCATAATGGAGAGACATGGACCAGAACTCACTAGCATTGTTGAGATTATGGCATCATCATGATTATAGCATTGCCAGGACATTTAGTGGGATTTCCCTTCCCTTATGTATCTCCCCCAGTTACACCACAGCCAGCTTATTAAGTGGGTCCCATGGGGCCTCACAAGGCACCTATAATATTATTTCAGGAGGATCCCCATCCTCTGATCCTCAAGTGTCCTTCCCTGGCCACCATAAAATCCACACACCCTCCTTCCCCATGCACCACCCCTCACTGGCCACCAAAGAATCCACATTGGGGGCCTCATACACCATTCTTCCTGGCCACAGGAGAATCCACGCTGGGGCCCCATGCACCCCCACTGGAGAATCCATACTGGGGGTCTATGCACTCCATGAACCCCTCTGGCAACTAGAGAATCCACTCTGCTCAAACCTCCCCTGTGCACCCCCCATTAGCCACCAGAAAGTCTGCACTGAAACACCCCTTCTGGATCCCTAATGGTGTGTATTTTCCATAGCAATGACATACTGAAGGAGAACTTCAAAATTAGGCCCAGATGAGTGACTCTTGAGAAAGTGGTGTGTGTGTGTGCATGCGCGCATGCGAATACACATGCATACGCATGTATGCATATGTGTGTACTGCTTCCCAATTCACAAAAAGGGGGCACTAACTTTCCACTGAAGGAATTAGGGTCAATTTTGACATCTGAGAGCGGGGAGTTCTGGGTCCCTGTGGAGTCTGAAATTGAGTTTAATGTATTAAATTTTTCTAATTGTTTTTGTCTAACCTGGGAGAGTTTTATTTATTATTTTGAAAAACAAAACAAAACAACAAAAGCACTATTAATTGGCCATCAAAAAGGCTACCAGATACCAAGGAGTAACATTCAGAAATCTAATACATTGTGTTTTCCCCATTATGAACTATTTTTTAAACGAACCTGTTTCAAAAGCATGAAATACTGGACAGCTGCATGCCGCAGTGTTTCTGTGCATGAAATACATTATTGTTTGATGTGTCACAGCCACCTCTTGTTGAAGACACCCTCAGTTACTTTGGTTTTCCCCACCCCCACAATCACGTATCTTATCATTCAAACACTAACTGGCAACAGAAAGACCCTCTGTCATGCTCCTTTCCCTTAAGGGCCCCTTAGTGTGGAACTCCTTCCCTCCAGATATTCATCTTGGCTCCTCACCCTTCACCTTTAAAAACCACCTGCAGACTTTTTTTATTCACTATGTACTTTTAAGGAATCCACTGCTGGTTCCTTTTAATGTATTATTCCCTTCCTGTTTTTTCTTTCCTTTTAAAATTTATTTTAATTATATTATAAATAGGTATTAGGCTGTTTTATGGTATTTTATGTTGTGAAATGCTTTGCTCATCATTTGGCAGCAGATGGGACTATATAAATACAATCAATCAATTAATTATTAATTATGTTTAATTATGATTAATTATTAATTATTATTATTTATTATTATTATTATTATTGACTTCTGTCACTGTCAGTTTCCTGAGATCATATGCCACCACGTGCGATGAAATACACACATGGCCAGTCTTCAAATTTGTAGGGCATAGGGCAATGATAAAATGCAGAGGCCCTGGGGGCCTCATGCCTTTGGCTGCACTCTCTGTGGGGCCCTAAAGGTGGGAGGGAATGAGGCCCCCACAACCTGTCCTAGTAAAAATAGACGCCACTATGGGGTCCATAGAAAAAATGGGAACCGGGGCGGTTGCCCTGTGGTATATTTTCATATTTTTGTGAACCTCCCTGAGCCTTCGTGGGAAGGGCAGGGTATATATACTGAATGAATGAATGAAAGAAATGAAATAAAAAGCGAGAGAGAGAGAGTGCAGGTTTTACCATGAGGCACAGGTAGGTGTAGGGGCAGACTGGCCATTGACCCTACCGGGAGGATTCTCACTGGGCTGGGTCAGTTGGTTTTTTTTTTAAAAAAAGAAATAAATTAAAAAATGTCTCCCGACCCTCTGTCGGGTCAGGTCGGGACACGGGGGGGGGGGGGGG
>QEPC01006749.1:411366-458558 GCA_003113815.1 Sphenodon punctatus | reverse complement strand
CCTGCTGGTGGGGGTCTGGGGCCTGTGCCTGGCCGGGGCTGGGGGGGTAGGGTTAGGCTTGGGGGAGCTGCGGGCACCTGCTGGGGCTGGCTGGCCTGGGGGGTGGGTGGCTTCGGCCTCATGAGGGGGCTGGGGCTGGCTGGGCGCTGGGGCCTCCTGCAGCCTGCTTGGGCCAGCTGGTGGGGGGCTGGGGCCTGCTGGTGGGGGGCTGGGGCCTGCGCATGGCCGAGGCTGGGGGGTAGGGCTAGGCTTGCGGGTGCTGTGGGTGCCTGCTGGGGCTGGGGGGTGCAGGAGCCTGCCCCCCCAGAAAAAAACCCAGTAGCAGAACAGAAGTGGCCGCCGATCTATTAAGTTCAGGGCCAGCCCTAGGACCCATCATGGCGGCTGTGTTGGGGGCCAGGGCGGCGGGCGGTGGAAGAGGCATGGCTGGCCCACATGGCATTCAGCATCAGTAGGGTGAGTGCAGGGTGAAGAGGGGCCTGTTGGCTCCCTTCAATTGATTATGGGGGCAGAAATGAATTGGTTATTGGTGGGGGGCAGCGTGGATTGATTGTGGGGGCACAAATGAACTGGTTATATATCTAAAAGACTGTCTCTGCATGGCATGATGTGCTTAATAGGCTGTCTTTTGGGATGTTACTGTCTTTCTGTGTTTCATTGTGGCTTGGACATTTGGAATTTAGGGTTCTGCGTGCGCGCTTTATTATTTGCTTTCTGCTTATGGAATGCCTGTAGTTGGAATTGTGCAGTGAGCACAGAGAACCTTCATTTTGAAGAAGGATAAAAGTGTCTTTAAGCCACAGTTCAGCCTGTCAGTTCAGGGTAGGACCTGGATCTAGGAGCCAGATCAAAGTATTTTAAAGAGATCAAAAAAAAACTAGCTGTAGGCTGCATTTGGTTCCTGGGCCTGAGGTTCCCCCACCCCTCTAAGAGTTAGATATTGCCTGGTCCTCCAAATTTGACGTTCTTTTGAATGCGATGGAATATGCCCCCTGCATTATGAATTGTCCATGCCAGGACAACCACCCCACTCTAACCCACCCCCTCCCTCCCCCCTGCTGAAAGAGCCACATCTTACAGTTACATTGGAAGGCCGGGAGATCCGGGCTGAGGCAGACCTCTACCAGGAGGGCATTCCACAGTGACGGCTCAGTCGCTGAGAAAACCCTCCTGTCTGTATGGACCCGCTGGTAATGTGGGACTGCCAAGAGGGTGTCCCCGGACAACCGCAAGGGCTGCCCCGGGATCCAGGGCATGAGCCGAGTTTTCAGATAAGTGGAGCCTAGACCGTGTAGGGCTTTATAGGTCAAACCCAGCACCTTGCATCAGGCCCGGGGCACAATTAGGTGCCAGTGCAGTGCCCAGAACACTGGTGTTACGTGCTCCCTGTGGCCCGTCCCAGTAAGAAGAAAAACTATTACTTTTCTGGATCCTTGAATCCTGGCCATTGTTCCATACTTAAAAGTCTTTAAGTTAAAGTTATTGTGTTTTATGCATGCGCTTGCATGTAATGTGTTATTACTGTTTAATAAAACTAAATTTTAGAACAGCAGTTGTGTGAATTAGTATATTTTAGAAGCTGCCAGAAGCTGCCCCATCCCTTAAGCCCCACCCCATTTTTAAGCCCCGGCCACTTTGGGTTCTGGGAGCTCGCGCACGTGCTTTGCACGCACACACATGATTCCCTCCCTTACTATACTTAGGGCCCCTCCAACTAAAAATTCCTGGCTATGGCCCTGGGCCTTAATATACAATAATGTAGATATTGGAAGTCTTTGGCTGTGTTCAGCTTAGCAAAATGAAGACTGAGAGATATCTTTATGTTTAGATCACTTCGTCTTCCATCAGAACTTACTCCCAGGGATACTGCAGTGCTTACAGAGAATACCCAGCCTTTAGGCTGATTCAAAACTGGCCCAACTTACTGGTAACTTGTTAGTCACCATTATAACTTGATGACTATTCCAAAAACTATACCTTTAGAACTACAATAAATAGCTTTCCATAATTTTGGCCCTGATGTGTAGAGGAAAGCATGGACAGTCCTTCAAGTATCATCAGGCACTATATCTCCCAACAAGTATCCTCAAAAGAGCCCCAATTCCCACAAGGCTGTCTAATTGAACAGGGATTTCAAACCCCAAATCGAGAGCCTCTTAGATCTTTCACTCCATTGTCTTCCATAACATTAGTGTAAGAAAAAGACCTTACACTCAAACAGAGCACTAAAATAGAAGTCCAAGTCCATGGACAAGCAGCAAGGTCCTTGTTCGGGGGGAGTCTCCAACGGTAGCTTCAGTGTACAGGTTCTGACTTCCACTCCTTGCTTGACCCCTTAACAACACTTTTCTAGCTCCTTAAATCCGCTAAGTCCTCATCTTCTTGGGCTCTCCATGGGCTTCTTAATCAAAGGTGGTGGAGTCGTGGCCGCCATGGCCTATCAACGGTCCCAGCAATGGCCAACACCCTTTGGGTTGTTGCCCTTCAGCTGGCGCCCAAAGGGCTCCAGCCCCTGAAGAAATATCTGTGGGAGGAGGAGGGCCAATGAGCAATTAGCAGGGCAAGGACAGCTCTTCCTTCACAGTCTTCACTCCAGCAAAACCTCATTTTCATAATGAGAACAGATGCTTTTTTTCTTCATTGTTGTCTGTTTCCATTACCCTTGCCTACTGTTTTCATATTTTAATTGCTAAAATGAACATGGCTTTGTTCATTTTAGTTATTTTTTTAAATTAAATTAAATTGCACATCTCTAGCTATTAGAAAGGGGCTTGGGAAAACAGAGAGAAGCATCGAATCTAGAACCCTTATCACTAAAACAAAAAACTTAACAGTTTAAAAAGACACTTAAATGTACAAGAGTTTTCTTAAAATACACACAAAAACACAATTCAGTACAATTATAATTCAAAACACCTTCCACTTCATACATTGCAACAAAACATAAACTCCAAAAAACATAGAAATTAATTCACGCTTAGAGCAATATTTAATATTTTATCGTCAACATACATGTAATATATATGTACTATGTTCCTTACCATACATACTTCATTTTTTTCAATAACTAAACTTGCACATTTTATAATTATGAAACTATTTTATTTTCATAATTTGACAAGGAACAATTTTGTCAGAGTAATTTAAGTCTGTTATTTACATGTATACAAATTGTGTACAGTTCATACAATGAAGTAAATAATCTGAGTGTATACATTATACAATTCGTTGTACACAATGAAGTTATGTGGAAACAGACTTAAATTACTCTGACAAAATTGTTCCTTGTCAAATTATGCAAATAAAATACAATTTGTGTACTGTTCATACAATGAAGTAAATAATGTGAGTGTATACATTATACAATTCGTTGTACACAATGAAGTTATGTAGAAACAGACTTAAATCACTCAGACAAAATTGTTCCTTGTCAAATTATGAAAATAAAATAGTTTCATAATTATAAAATGTGCAAGTTTAGTTATTGAAAAAAATGAAGTATGTATGGTAAGGAACGTAGTACATATATATTACATGTATGTTGACGATAAAATATTAAATATTGCTCTAAGCGTGAATTAATTTCTATGTTTTTTGGAGTTTATGTTTTGTTGCAATGTATGAAGTGGAAGGTGTTTTGAATTGTAATTGTACTGAATTGTGTTTTTGTGTGTATTTTAAGAAAACTCTTGTACATTTAAGTGTCTTTTTAAACTGTTAAGTTTTTTGTTTTAGTGAATTTCTTGGTTTTGTGAGAGGTGGCTTGGGATGTTGCGGGGGCAAGAGCTAGGGGCAGGGTTTGGGGGGTCAGGTCAGTGCTGAGGATGTTGCGAGGGGTGGCGGGAGCTTGGGGCGGGCGTTTGGAGGGTAGGTGTGGGGTGTGTGTTGGTGTCTGTGTGTATGTGTCTGTGGGCGTCTGTTGGACGATGTGTGTGTGTGTGTGGGGGGGAGATGTTGGGGTGGGGGTGTCTGTGTGGGGGGATGTGTGGTGGTCTGTGGGTCTTTGTGGGGGGAGCTTGTGTGTGTGGGCGGGAGCCCGCTCCCTTAGTTCTTCCCCCTGCCAGCTAGGCAGTGCCCCCCCATTCCCTTAGTTCCCCCCCATTAGCCAGTGCCCCCAGCTCCCTTAGTTCCCCCCCTCCGGTTAGCCAGTGCCCACCCGCTCCCTTAGTTCCCCCCCGTTAGCCAGTGCCCCCCCGCTCCGTTAGCCCCCCGTTAGCCAGTGCACCCCACTCCCTTAGTTTCCCCCCCGTTAGCCAGTGCACCCTCACTCCCTTAATTTTCCCCCTGCCCACTAGCCAGTGCCCCCCCACTCCCTTAGTCCCCCCCGTTAGGCAGTGCCCCCCCCTTCCCTTAGTTTTCCCCACCATTAGGCAGTGCACCCACTCCCTTAGTTTCCCCCCCGTTATCCAGTGCACCCTCGCTCCCTTAATTTTCCCCCTGCCCACTAGCCAGTGCCCCCCACTCCCTTAGTCCCCCCCCCCCGTTAGGCAGTGCCCCCCCCGTGAGTCACTGGCTCCTGCGCGCACAACCCAGTTGTGAGAATGTTGAGAGCCATCTCGAAGAACCTTCTTTACAAGGTAGCAACCTTCTGATCAGCACATGGGCAGGAGCTGTTTGTAAACAAACAGCCTTATCTCCCAGCCCGATCGCTGTCCCCGCTGCTGCTGCAGCGCTACTAGGAGGGAGAGTCAGGTAAGCCCTCCCCCCCCCCCCCAATCCAACCCAACCCAACCCAACCCGACAGGGGTCAGGACCAACAATTTTTTGTTGTTGTTGTTAAGAAGAATTTTTAAAAAGACAGCGTGACGGCCCCCAGCCCAGCCGGCCCACCGGGAATCCTCCCGGTGCATTCAATGGCCAATCCGCCCCTGGCCAAGCAGGAGTGGGGGTGGGGAGCCTGAGCCTGGGGGCTCATAGTCAGCTGGAGGGGCTGGGGGGGCGGGCTCCAGATAGAGCGGCCACGGCGGCAGATTTTTTTTTTTTAAAGAAACTGACAGCTAGGGGCCGGGCAGCAGCAGAAGCAGCAGCGCACAGACCTCAGAGCGCACAGACTCGCCGACAGGAGAGAGGGGCTCAAGTGCGCATGCGTGAACCAGCAGAACTGAGGTTTTATAAAGAATAACTCGGGTTTGGCTGTATCAATCAATATAATATTTTAGAAGCACTTTTTGTTGATCCCATTCTCAAAGCCTGTGAAGTTTGGGGGCTCAACTCCTCCACGGGGAGGAGATATTGATGATTCAAATGCACGAGGCCAGTATGAATTTTGACCACAAGCAATTAACGTTTAAGCTGCAATAACTTTTTATTTTCCTGATGGATATTTTTCAAACTTTGTGGATATGATGGTCCTCACAATTTACAGCCATGATGAAATTTTCAGAAACGTAGGTCAAGCGGTTTTTGCAAAATTGGGGCTTCAGCAGTCGCCTGTTTATAATGAAAAGTGGCTGTACATTTAAGTATTCAGGCAGCTGCCGCTGCCTGAAAATCAGAGCAGAGCAACTGAACCACACCAGAAGGACATTGGCAAGACAATAACAGTAAATGCTTTATATGACCAGTATGTAGTAGCCTTCCTCATGACCAAAGGAGATAGGCACAGTTAGCGGTTGTTCTGATAGCTGTGCAGGTAGAGCTGTGGAAAGGTTAGGGGTTCAAGGCTCCTGTAGGCAAAAAATAAAACAAAACAACCAACTGTGTGGAAACATGAAAGAATCCACAAGCAAGGAGGTAAACCCTATGTTATTGTTTCCTAAAGTAACTTATAAATGCAAGAAACCACACCTTCAGCTTACCACACAGACCAGATTTGAACCCCTTGATCTACCAGTCTCCTGTGTCCTTGTCTACCTGCAGAATAGGGCTGTAGCGGAAAGTCGCAGTGGTAGCTATTTCCGCCAGAAACAGCGTTTCCGCAATTAGTGGTGCGGCGTGGCAGAGGCTTTCATTCCACTAGTTTCATTCTGCTACTTCCGCAGTTCTGCTAATTTCATTCCGCTACTTCCACAGGCTTCACAAATAGCAGAAACATGCCATTTTCGCTACTTCCGCCATTCCGCCAGCACCACAAAATAGCAGAACAGTGGTTTTCCGACAATTCCGCAATTTTTCTGATAGTCTCTGAATTTGCAGAATGCCAGCAGAATTAGTGGAATGTTGGCAGAAAAGCCGCAGTGTGGCACGGGCAATTCCGAAATGACAGAATGGAATTACGGCGTGGTAAAAGCTGCTGCCGCTTCAGCCCTACTGCAGAACTATAGAAGAAGCAGTTAGTTGGTGTGTTTCAATCAACCTGCTATGGAAGGACTCTACATAGTGCCCAGAAAGCTAGCTAGTTGTTTGTAAGGATACTACAGGTGCAGTTCTGGTGTGGCTGGATAGCTAAGCTCTCTGCTAGGTGTCATGAATTCTTGGGTGCATTGTGTTCCCTTCCTTTGACCTTTTTAAACAAAATAAACTCTCATCTCCTATTGACCCTAATGGATGCTGAATGCAACTTGAGCTTTGAAAGTAGGAGCTGCTCCTTCAGCGTTAAAATGTAAATACAGGGGAGTTTTCCTGGTGGATTCTCTGATGTTTCCATGCAGGGTTTCCAACCGCCAGGAGCCTTGAACTTGACCTAGAATGGTGAAACAGGTTGTGCGTCTTCAACAGGTATACTTGTGGGGAAATGGGAACCTGACTGCCACACTGTTCTCTATCTTAGGGAGAAAAGAAACATGGAAATCAAGCACAAAAAAGTCATGAAAGTGAAAAGAGGTGGAAGGGAGAGCTAGGCAGTGGGGACAAATGTAGAGAAGAGAATTCCAGGGAGGTCAGGGAAGAGATGTGTGATGCACTAAAGAAAAGAACCACAACTTGATCAATTACTTTACTCTCTCATCTCTATAATTTTATGCACAGATGTGATGTGCTCATTTTGTAAGAAGTCCCTTTCCATTGGCACCCAAGCAGCAGTAGCTGTGCCCTGTTCTTCAGTCTCTGGGTTTGATTCTTATTGCCAGTTTTGCAGGGAAAGTCTCCAGACTCTGGTTGTCATGAGTTAGTTCTTAAAGTATCTGGAAATGATGCCCTTCTTGAGAGTAACTTGGTGCCCTCCGGACACTGGAAAGACTGAGAAAATCTTCCTGTTCCAGTGTCTGAAAATGGAGGATGCACAAGACAAAATTTCCTCTGATCAAAGATGCAGAATTGAAATTCAAGGATGACCAGAGCCCAGGAGATGGAGTAAGATGTTATCACATGCTTGAATCATTGGTAAAGGAATCACAGTGGGGGAAGATGGACACATGGACTGCCAACAGTGCTTCTCCCATCTCTCTGTGTGGGTCACATCTGTCCCGGGAAGAGATTAACTGTTTGTCGTTGCTGGCCTAGATTGTCATAGAAACCTGTTGCAAGAGAGATGGGTGAGCTGCCTGATGTCATATAACATACACAGATACCCCATGTTGTACATATCAAAGGGGGTGAGAAGGAAGGAGTATATTCTCGGATAGTGGGGATGTGTGAGGATTTAATTATCTGTTCTTCCAGGTTCTAATCTTTAATCTTATCACACAAAGTAGTGGTGAGTCTTAGAAGATGTGTTCTGGTAGTACTTAGCTATGTCCTTCCTTCCTTCCTTCCTTCCTCTCTCTCTCTCTCTCTTTCTATAACCAAATCTTCCTTATCACCAACCTGACAACAGCCTCTCCCATCCCCTTGTTCCTCAGGCAGTAGATCATGGGGTTGATCATGGGGGTGATGGCCGTGTAGAACAGTGTCACTACCTTAGTGACAGATGCTTGGCACTCCCCACCTGGACCGAGGTACATAGCTACCACTGATCCATAGAATAGTGTAAACACTGCTAGGTGGGAAGAGATTGTGGAGAAGCCCTTGAGACGCTGGTCCCAGCTGGGCATCTTCATCAGGGTGAGACTAATCAGGGCATAGGAGATCAAGACAAAAATGAAGTTGCCCAGGATCCCACTGAAGGCAAAGATGTTGTAGATGAGCTCAATATGTCGTGGCAGAGGGCAGGCCAAAGACAGTAGTGGGCCAGGGTCACACATAAAGTGGTCAATGACATTGGAGCCACAGTAGGACAATGTGGACATTAAACATGCAGGCAGAACATACCACAGGAAGCCCAAAGCCCAGCAGGAGGCCACCAGGATGAGGCAGGACTGGTGGGACATGAGGAATGGGTATCGCAGCGGGCAGCAGATGGCCAGGTACCGATCCAGGGCCATGGCTGAAAGGAAGAAGGACTCGGTCATACCAAGGGAGAAGAAGATGTAGAACTGGAGGAAGCAGGCATGGAAGGAGATGACTCCATGGGGGGATGGCAGGTCAGAGAGCATCTTGGGCATGGTGGCTGAGACATAGCAAATCTCCAGCCAGGAGAAGTTTCCTAGTAGGATGTACATGGGCAGGCGGACTAGGTTGGTGTCCCACAACACAACATTGATTATGATTATGTTTTCAAGCATGGTGAGGATGTAGAGGGAAGCAAAAAAACAAAGGAGAAGGAGGCGGCCCTGCTGTCCTACTGTTAATCCTAAGAGGATGATTTCCTGTACCGAGGTCCTTTTGTCTGGCTCCATGTGGAACACAGGACCAGTGTGCATAGAGGAGATGAAATGTTGACTCATAATAGGGGACAAATGTGCTTCTCATGGAACTGAGATAGGTTGTTTTTGGATCCTTGTCCAGGGGCTGGAGATGCAGCCAGCATGCAATTTGGAAGTGACTCTAGAAAATACTCTTTAGCAATTTCTCTGTAGAAGGAAAGTCTCCATGGAATGTCTCTCTGTCCATATCCTTCTCACATTATCTTTATGCTTGCATTGCTTTGGCAATAACTCATACTTCTGCACCTCAGTAGCATTCACAACCACAGCATGGCTCTGGTCAGCCAAAACCACAGCAGAGACACATGTTCCCTTGTTTTTGGAGGAGAGGTTATTATTCCCCGTATATCTTGCTCTGAGAATGGATCTATGATGCTGCTGAGATGAGCAGAACAGGATGCAGTGTTGGGCGAATGTAGGATGGAGAGTGTGTGAGCACAGAGCGACCTGGAGACTGACTGATAACTGTTCCATGTGGCTTGTGTCATGGGCTTAAAGTCCCTTGGGGACGGGTCCCTCAAGATCAGTTCAGTTTCCAGTCAAAACAACAAGATCTTCTTGGAGACACATTCCCCTGGTGGAGCATGTGTCATTTTCAGGGACTTTGTTTTCCAGTGTGCCAGGTCTTTAACTCTTGCCTGTCTGGTGCAGCAGAAAGGACACAGCATGTTAGGGACAAGGCACCCACACCCTCTTCTTTCACTTGGCGATCTGTCCCATACATACCCAACTGTGTGCCACTCTGCCCTAGAAAGAACCCCTCGTGGGGAGAGAAGGGAGGCATGAGGCTATAATATATTTTGTTTTATTATTTGAATTTATATCCCGTCCTATCGTGCAGGTTCATAGCAGGTAACAACAAATAAAAATACACCTAAAAATAAAAGGCATATGTAAATCCCCTTAAAGCAACAACAACAGCAGAAAACCCCTTCTCACTATGGGTATTTTCAGACGTTACGAGATCACGCTCAACCACAGTGAACCACGGTCAATCCCGCAGCGGGGCCAAAGCGCCCTGAACGTCTGTTCAGTGGCCGCCAAATGTTCACCACAGTCAATACCCACAAGGGGTCAATTTCAACCACGCTTCCGGGGCTCCCCGTCGGACATTCTCCGAAAGCGTGGTCAAAGAGATTCCCACCGGGAAACAACAAAAAGTAACATCTGGATGGCAATCACCAGCCAGAACCAAAGAAAATGATTCCCAGCAGGGGACAAAGCACGTAGCCAGGCAACCAGCAACAACACAGGCACCGGAGGGAGATTTAAAGGGAAACCTGCAGCAGGGAAGTGTGGCGGGATGGAGTAAGGAGGGAGGTGGAAGAAAGCGGTGGGAGAGAGAGTGAGGGTGGAGGCGGAGGAGCCAGGGGCAGCGGTGGAGGAAGCGCAGGCAGAGGAGGGGGAGGCGAGGGTCGTGCTGAGTATGGAGGAGGCGGAGGGACAACACCTGCAGCAGCTGGGACAGGATGCCCTGGGGACATCAGCCGGACTGGGGGAGGAGCCACCCTGGAAACGGGTAAGGGCAACCAAGGGCAGGGGAACAGGGGGCACAGGGGCACCCAGGGGGGCAGGGGACCAGCCCGGGCTCTTGACAGGGAGAGGGGAAAGGGGGCAGGCTGCAAGAGGGGCCAGACCCACACCCAACCATAACACCCCCCCCTGCATCGCACAGACACGGAAACAGGTCCGGGTGGATGAGCCCCCGGAGGACACCAGCCCAGCCCAGGAGGAGGAGGAGGCGGTGGAGGAGGAGGAGGAAGAGGAGGACCCACAGGGGAGATGAGGGGGGAAGCCCTACCATGGAGGGGGTCAGTGGGGGCTGCAGGAGGCCCGGGACTTCATATGGATCTGGGGGTCCCTGGAATACCAGTTGGAGCTCGCGCTCAACCAGCTCAATGAGCATGTCTACCAGGACATAGTGCAGGATGTGGGGGCCGCGGGGCACCATCGGACCGTGGCACAGTGCTGCTCTAAGGCCAAGGAGCTGAAGAGGGGGTACAAGGCCATAAGGGACAACAATAGGTGGTCCAGACATGGAGCCTGGACCGCCCCGTTCTACAATGCCCTGGACCGAACCCTGCACATGAAGAGGTCGATAGTTGCCCCATGTGTCATGGGGAGTGCAGTGGTCCAGGGCAGAGAACGGGACAAGGTACCCCCTCCCCTCGCCATCCCCCTGGTAGACACAAGCTCCAGGGCCCCAGACCCCCAGGAGGAATGCCCTGGTACCTCCGGCACCTGCAGCCCCCCCCCAGACAGCAGCCCAGAGAGCACCCACCTCCAGGCTGGACAGGTGGAGTCCAAGGCTGGCACCCTCATCACTCTCAGCCAGTGGTCCCAGGGGGAGCATTCCCACACTGAAGGGCCGGCCTTGGAGGGATCGGAGACCGACATTGAGGGTAAGCGGGCGACTGGGAAGGGAGAGGGACTGGGCCCTCAGGGGCAGGGCCCAAGGGGGGGATGAACGGACTGGGGCCAGCCCCCACAAGCAAGGCCGGAAGGGGGCCCTGGACCCTCCCGGGCACCCGCACACCCCTACACCAATGACCCCCCCTCCTCACCCACAGGGCATGGAACACCCCGGCACCAGACCCAGGTGGGTGAGCAGGCCGGTGCCAAGGACCCCGGGCAGCCCCCCCAGCTCTTAAGGGGATGTGTGCCCCCCTGTCCATGGTGTTATTCTCCCTTTCTAGCTGGACCATGGCTGGTTGTGCTTCCACCGGGCTCCCACTTCCCGGCCCCCATGGGGCCCTGCATAGCTGGACTTTCTGCGAGACCATGTCCCTGTGTGACCTGTGGCATACCCCAGCTGTGCATCTGCTCCTGGGCTGCACGGACAGCCAGTTGGGTGCTTATGTGACTCTGAGCTCTGGCCTTTGCTACTTCAGCTATGAGGTGAGCGCTCGGGATTGCCGGCTGCATGTGGAGATGCTGGGGCTGATTCCCTTCCCCGATGGGTGCATCCCAGAGATGAAGTGCTCTCATGTGGCCTGGTCCGCAGATGAGACCATGTCTGCGTTGTCTGTGTGCAGCCTGGCCGCCTACAAGATCTGCCTTGCGGAGTGGGGCCCTGTCTTGGCCATGTCCTACTTTGGCTGTGTTCACGGGGCCCATGGGTACCAGCACTCCCGTGGGGTGGTGTATCACCAGCTGTTGGAGCTGGGACATCATCTGTGGCCCCCTGCTGCTGACTTCTGCGTGTCTGAGCCTACCGCAGCGGAGCTGGCGGCGGTGTCGGGCGCGTGGGTCCGTTTGGATGTGCAGTTGGGGCTGTCCATGCAGGATCCATTTGAAGCCTACTACCTGATCGCCCACCACATGTCCTTGTTGGGGTACTGCTGGGGCATGATCCATTGTCCCCACCTGGTTCATTGGGAGGGGCACCCAGCCCCTGGGTCCAGCGTGGCCTCCAGCAGCTAGGTGTGAGTCCCAGTATGCCTCCCAGTCCCCCAGTTGCCTGACACCATGTGGGCTCCCACCCCTGCCCGGGTTCCAGGTTCCGCTGGCTGATCCCTCCCTGATGTCTCTGCCATGCTGCTGTGCTGCCTGCTTCCTGGGGTGCTGCTGCCCCTGCCTGTGGCTTTGGGCCCCCTCTGCCCCTCCCTTGGGTGCTTGTGTGACCTCGGGGTTCTGGGTCCCCCGGACTACCCCTCCCAGCCTCCTCCTGGGGGGGGGGCTCTCCTCCTTGGACCGGCTGTACTGCACTGGCTCTCCTGCCTGCCTTCCATCGGCCCCTCGCTGGGGTATTGGGTCTGCGTGTGCCTCCAGGACCATTCCCGGCCCGCTCGCTGTGGTGTGCGGGCTCTCGCTGTGCCTTGGTCCCAAGCTCCTAGGACCCCCCATTCCGGGATGGTCTGTGTTGCTGTGGGGGTGCCCATGTGGATGGTTCTGCTGTGGGGGTTGTGTTGCCAGTGTCCTGCCCTGCTCCTGTGCCCTTTCCCCCCCTCTTCCATGTTCCGCACCCCCTGCCCCCTGTGCCCGGTGTGCCTTGTGTGTTGTCTGGGAGCCCGTGTCCCCCCCCTTCACTTCCTTTCCCTTCTGTGTGTGTGTGTGTGTGTGTGCCCGGGCATGTGCTTGTGCTGTGTGTTCCCCTGTGCCCCTGCTGTCTGTGTGCCTGTTGTGTGTGGTACCTGGCCGGCTCTTCTCCCTCTTCCCCCCTCCCTTCCCGTTTTCCTTGTGTGGGTGTTCCCTTTTGTGCCTTTTGGTGGCCATGTCTGTGTCCCGCCCCTGCCCGGTGGCTTGTGGGTGTTTTGACCGCGGTGTCACGTCTGTTGCGCTGCCCCGGGCCGTGGTCTGGTGTCCCGAATCCCTGCCATGGTTCCAGTCCCGTCACATCTGTTTGGGGCTTTTCTTGACCCCGGGGGGGTGGTTGTTCGGTTCATTCCTGTCAGGAATCCACTGTGGTGAACCGGGCGCCCGTAACGTCTGAAATCACCCTATCATTCCCACCTATGAAACACCTGTCCAAGTCAAAAGATCTTACATCCCCTTCAGAAAATGCTCAGGCTTAGGTTATGATGAATTTCTATATGAAGGGACTTCCAGATTGTGGAGCAGCCACCGAGACCGCGTCTGAATGTGCCCTGCCATAGAGACTCCATGCACTGATAGAACTTCAAGAGGATGCTTCCAGTTGATCCCAAGGGTTGGGCTGCCACTGTCTCAGAACTGCAGTATTGACAACCTAATCAAATGTTCCATTTGCTTTATTGTTCACTGTTCACTACAAAAGGCACTGTATTGCATTAAAGTGAGCCTTGGGGGAAATAATACTGCTTGTAGAGTTGAGGTTCACAGAGGAGATTTTTCCTTGTAATCGGGAGACTCCCCACTTCCCAGGAGGAAAGAGTAATGAAATTGTGCTGCTATGGACCAGAACTGACAGGTGCTGCACGATGTTATTGTCTTCGTGGAAAGTGGGAACTAGTGCCAGGAGAGAGATGGCCCATTATTTTTGAACTCCCATGTCAACTTCATCTGGTGAGGAGGCTCCGTCCATACATCTCATATTCTGATCTTGCACTGTCATCCATGCATTCATGACCTTGAGGCTGGGCAACTGTAGTACGCTGTACATGGGGCTGCCCATGGTGATGGTTCGGAAGTTGCAGCTGGTGAAAAATGCAGTGGCCTGACTGCTTATGGAGTCGGGCCACAGGGAGCAAATTCAACTGGTGTTCCGAGCACTGCACTGGCTGCCTATTGTCCTCCGGGCTCAATTCAAGGTGCTGGTTTTGAACTTTAAAGTCCTACATGGCCTGGACCCTACTTACCTGAGAGATTGTTTCACCCCCTGGGCCCTGGGGTGGTTCCTATGGTCGTCTGGGAGTGATCTCCTGGATGTCCCACGTTATCGGCGTGTCCGGACCTACAGGAAGGCGTTCTCAGCAGCCACACCGTTGCTATGGAATGCCCTCCCAACGGAGATTTGCCTCAGCCTGGATATGCTTTTTGGCGAAGCTGTAAAACCTGACTCTTCCATCAGGTGTTTGGCAGGTGTGTGTGGGTTGAGGTTGGGGTTGGATTAGATAGAGTTAGATGGGGAAATGTTTTTACTGCAGATCGGGAATATTGTTAATATGTATTTTATATTTTTTTATATTTTTTCTAGATTTATGATAATGTTTTATTGTATATTGTTTTATGCCTGGGTTAGCTGCCCCGAGTTGCCATTGGCAAGAGGGGGTGGGATAAAAATGTAATTAAATAAATAAATAAACCAACAGTCACAATGGGCAATCCATTCCTCGTTGTTCACTCCCAGCTCCTGGTAGTAAGAAGTTAATCCTGTAAGCGACTTGGTTATTATAAAATTTTATTTATTTATTAAAAGCATTTAGTATCCCGTTCTTCCTGCCACAGGCAGCTCGGGGTGGCTCACAATAGTGTACATCAACAATTAAAATAATAAAACTATAAAACATACTATTACACCCTCATCCCTCTTCTCCCCCTTCCTCCCTACCCATCTCCCCCACCAAATGCCTGGTGGAACAGCCAGGTCTTGCAGCTTTGATGAAAGGAGGGGAGGTCCGGGTCCAGATGCACCCCCACTGGAAGGGAGTTCCACAGCCTCAGTGTGGCCACTGAGAATACCCTCCCCTGTGTGGTCCCCCGGAAGACTTGGGGGACCACAAGAAGGGCATCCCCCTATGACCGCAGGGGCTGGTCCAGTACCCGGGGGGGTGAGGTGGTCTCACAGATAGGCAGGGCCCAGGCCGTTTAGGGATATATAGGTTAAAGCCAACACCTTGAATCGGGCTCGGAAGACTATCAGCAGCCAGTGCAGAGAACGGAGCACTGGTGTAATGTGCTCCCGGTGGCCCAGTCCCACCAGGAGATGTGCCGCTGCATTCTGCACCAGCTGCAGCTTCTGGGCCATCACCATAGGTAACCCCATGTAGAGTGCATTACCATAGTCTAGTCTAGAGGTGATGATAGCATGAATGATGTTGGCGAAGTCGGAGTCTTTGTACGAAAGCCGTTCCATACCCTTTATCATTCTTGTTGCCCTTCTCTGTACCTTTCTAGTTCAGCTATGTCTTTTTTTGAGATGGGGCGACCAGAACTGCACACAGTATTCAAGGTGCGGTTGCACCATTGATTTGTATTGAGGCATTATGACCTCCTCAGTTTTATTCACTATCCCTTTGTGAATAACTCCTAACATTCTGTTTGCTTTTTTGACTGCTACTGCGTACTGTCCACAATCACTCCTAGATCCTTTTCCTGAGTGGTAAGTCCTAGCTTAGTACCCAGTATTGTGTACTCATAGTTTGGGTTATTTTTCCCTATGTGCATCACTTTGCATTTGTCCACATTAAATCTCATCTGCCATGTAGATGCCCAGGCACCCAGTCTCGTAAGATCCTGTTGCAGTTCTTCACAATCTGCTTGTGTTTTAACTACCTTGAATAACTTGGTGTCATCCGCAAATTTAATCACCTCACTCTTAATGCCCTTTTCCAGATCATTAATGAATACATTAAACAGCACCGACCCAATACAGAACCCTGGGGCACACCACTTTTTACATTTCTCTATTGTGAAAACCAACTATTTAGTCCTACTCTTTGCTTCCTATCCTCTAACCAGTTACCAATCCATAATAAGACACTACCTCCTATACTATGACTTTTTAATTTTCTCAAGTCTTTTATGTGGGACCTTATTAAATGCTTTTGGAAATCCAGGTACACTATATCTACCGGGTCTCCCTTGTCCACATGCTTATTTATACCCTCAAAGAATTCCAACAGATTAGTGAGGCATGACTTATCTTTGCTAAATCCATGTTGTCTCTTCCCCATTAAGCCATGTTTATCAACATGCCCAGCAATTCTGTTCTTAATGATAGTTTCCACCATTTTGCCTGGCACAGACATCAAGCTTACTGGTCTGTAGTTTCCAGAATCACATCGGACTTACATTTACCACCCTCCAGTCCTCAAGTACAGTGGTAGATTTTAGCGATAGGTTACAAATTACTAACAGTAGGTCTGCAATTTCATATTTGAGTTCCTTCAGAACTCTGGGGTGAATACCATCTGGTCCTGGTGATTTGTTAGTATTTAGTTTGTCAATTTGCTCTAGAACCTCCTCCAGAGTCACGTTGATTTGTGACAGCTCTTCCAATTCATCACCTACAAAGTAAGGTTGGCGTGGGTATCTCGCCAACATCCTCTGCAGTGAAGACCGAAGCAAAGAACTCGTTCAGCTTCTCTGCAATGTCCTTTTCCTCCCTAAGCACCCCTTTCAACCCCATGTCATCTAGCAGCCCACTGACTCTCTAGCAGGCTTTCTGCTTCTGATGTACAAGAAAACGTTTTTATTATTAGATTTAGCATCTTTAGCAAATTGCTCCTCATGTTCCTTTTTGGCCGCCTGCCTTATTAACTTTTTACATCTACTTTGGCAACGCTTATGTGCTTCCCTAGTATTTACCTCATTGGGACTTTCTTTCCATTTTTTAAAGGATGCCTTTTTGACTCCAATAGCTTCCTTCACCTCACCATTTAGCCACACACGCAGACGTTTGGTCCTCTTCCTACCTTTTTTAATTTGTGGAATACAGTTAATCTGAGCTTTCAAGATGGTGTTTTAAAATAGTCTCCAAGCTACCCGTACACATTTAATTCGTGCATCTGCTCCTTTAAGTTTCCATCTAACTAGTTTCCTCATTTTAACACAGTTCCCCTTTCTAAAGTTATATGTTACCACAGTGGTTTTATTTGGCATTTTCCTTCCTGTGAGTATGTCAGTTTTTAATATTATGATCACTACTGCCCAGCGGCTCCAGCACCGTTACCCCTCACACTAAATCATACACTTTAGGACTAGCTCCAAAGTGGCTCCTTCTCTTGTTGGTTCCAGGACAAGCTGCTCCAGGAAGCAGTCATTGATGACATCTAGAAATTGTATCTCTGCATCTCGCCCAGATGTATCTCTAGTCTAAACCCAGTTCTTCAACTGGATTTGGGTTGCCAGCACCGGAAGAAAAGTCTTTGAGCCCATTTAGGGCTCCTTCTGCAGAGAATTTCTCAGGACCTGTAGCAAGCTCACTCCCAGCTCGCTGTTTTCCTGGGGTTTACACCTTGGTCTGTACTTCAGTCACCGCCCGCAAAAAACAAAACAGGCTCCAGACTTGAAGTTCAAGGTCATTTCATTATTCCATTCTCAGTCTCCTGTTTGCCCCAGGGCTTCACAGAGAGGTGTACCCAGCAGTGACATCAGGATCACAAACTCTAACGTCTAAAGAAAACCTTTTCTCCTTAGACAATACAACACCTTCTGAAACAACACCTTCTGAAACTACAGAGAAAAACACCTCCAGCAACAGTGTTAGTCAAACTAGCCTCAATCCAAGTTGCAGGAGACACCCTGGTAGTGTGTCTCCACAGGAAAGAGTGCCACCTTGTTACCTCCTTGCTCTGCCACCTCCAGAACGTTTATCTCTTCCATTTGAGTCACTCTTGGCTAGGGCTAAATCAGATTGCCCTCTTACTGTTTTGCAGAGTTCATCTGCATTTGCAGAGTGAGCTGTGGAGATCTGTCATCGATTTTTGGGCTGCACCAGATCTCTGCAGTCCATTCTGATTGTTTCTCCCCGCAGCGCTGCATCATACACTGCATGCGCAAGAAGGTATTTTATTTTGTGTGCTTGCACAAAATGGTGCTGTACTAGGGAATGGGAAGCCAAAATATCCAATCTGGGTCACCAGCAGAATGGGGACCAAATCAGGGCAGGGCTAGTTTGCATTCTGCCACATCCAGATGGGATTGAGTGACTCCGTCGGAGATGGCCTCTGCCCGGATATTTCATTTCCGCCTTCTTCTTGATGCTCTCCCCTATTCAGAATCTTTGCCTTGGTGAAGTTTCCCAAGCTAGGTTGAAGAAAGTGTCTTCACACTGGACTGAGATTTACCCAACTCCAGGGGATGAGACTGCATAAGTCTTAAAATATTTCCTGTGCATACACCATGCGGTAACCATGATAACCAGCCACTTCCGGCTTTTGGCAGAAACCCTTTATGCGGCAATGTTGGTGAGAAGGAAGTTATTATGGATGGTGGCAGGTCATCATTTCAAAACTGGATATTCTGGAGCTTGGGATTCTTAATTAAGGGACATCCATTATTTCCCCCATTTATCCATTTATAGAACTCAGGGTGGATTACAACAAATAAAAATATACAGACATAAAACCAATTTCAAATCCCCTAGCCCAGCCTCTCCACTCTTATCCCTGCTGCCAAATGCTTGTCCAGAAAAATAGGTTGTTCACTCAGTGTCTGTGGGAAATGTCCAGACTTGGGCTTTAGTGAACCTCTGGGGGCAGGGAGTTCCACAGTTGTGGAGCAGCCACCAAGAAAAGAATGTCTCACCGCAAGGCCTTGAAGTGTGGACTTGATTACTGATGGTCCGTGCAAGAGATCACTCCATGTCCCATCTGGCCTCAGGGGCTGTGATGGGACTTAAAGGAGGAGCTATTCTTTGAGATAGGTGGGGCTCATGTATGTGAGATATTGAGTTCCATGGAGTGGTGGGTTCTGAAATAAGGGAGGTCCATTATGTCCCATTATATTTTCGTTTACTATAGCCCCTTCCTCCTCATCACCCTTCTTAATGCCTTCCTCACTCCCTCGTTCCTCAGGCAGTAGATCAGGGGGTTGAGAAGGGGTGTGATTGCTGAATAGAAGAGTGTCACAACTTTGGCAACACTTCCATGACCCTCCCCACCTGGTACCACATACATGGCCACCACTGAGCCATAGAAGAGGGTCACCACTGTCAGGTGAGAGGAGATGGTGGAGAAACCCTTGAGCCTCTGGTTCTGGCTGGGCATCCTCATCAGGGTGATAACAACCAGAGTATAGGAGATCATAATGAAGAGGAAGGTAGCCAGGACCACACTGGAGACAAAGAGATAGTATACGATTGGGACATGTCCCAGCGGGGGGCAGGCAAGAGCTAGCAGCGGGCCTGGGTCACACACAAAGTGGTCAATGATATTGGAGCCACAGAAGAACAACCTGGAGATGAGGAACGCTGGCAAGATGTACCACAGGAAACCCAAAGCCCAGCAGGTGGCCACCAGGGTGAGGCAGAACTGGTGGGACATGAGCTTTGGGTAGCGCAATGGGTGGCAGATGGCCAAGTACCGATCCAGAGCCATAGCTGAGAGAAAGAAGCACTCAGTGTTGCCGAGAGAGAAGAAAAAGTAGAACTGAAGGAAGCAGTCATGGAAGGAGATGACCCCATGCAGGAAGAATAGGTCTGAGAGCATTCTGGGCATGGTGGCTGAGACATAGCACATCTCCAGCCAGGAGAAATTTCCCAGTAGGATGTACATAGGGAGGTGTATCAGGTGATTGTCCCAAAGAACCAGTACAATGATGAGGAAGTTCTCGGCCAGCACGAGGGTGTAGAGAGCACTGAAGACGGAGAAGAGGATTAGGCGATCCAGCCACCCAACCTTGAACCCCAGGAGAATGAAATCCTGCACCACAGTCTCATTGGCCAGCTCCATCTGAGCATCAGGAGATCAATGCAACAGAAGACTGGAATCTGCTGCGAACCAGATGGAAAGGTGCTTCATCTGACTCTGAGAAAAAGTCGGAAGCTGTTTTTACAGGGTGATGACAGCAACCACTTTTGGCAACCCCTCAAAATAATTGTTGTTGTTGCCTAGTTTAAATATCTCAGAATGTTTAAGCCATTCTCGTGGCTTTTGGAGACTGGTTCACAATTTAGGAGCCACCTTGCAGTCCTAGAAGCAAATTTAGAAAATGCTTCTTTAGAATTTCTCAGGAGAGTCCAAGTCTGTGTCAGTCAGGCTGCAGGAATGACCCTCCAGAAAACCTCTCTCCCATTCCTGCCCCACCTCCATTGCTCTGGCAATAATTCACAATTCTGTAACTCACTAGCATTCACAGCTCTGCTCCAGCCAGCCTGGAACTCAGCCCAGATGCAGCTTGCTTAATTCCGGATAAGAATGTACGGTTCTTCCCCATGTCTTATAGCGAAGGTGGCTCTGACGGTGGTGGATTCTTGGGCAGAGCAGGATGCACTGATGAATGGGCACAGACTGGAGCTGTCTGTCTGATAACCACAGGCTGTAACTTTGCGCATGGGCTTAACGACCTTTGGGAACTCATCCCTCAGGATTGGTTTGATTCTTAGTCAAAACAACACCTCCCTGGGGACAAATTCCCGGCACACTGATGTTTTACAGGGACACTGTTTTCAAAAGCACCATGCTCTGAGCCCTTGCCTAGGGCTGTATCAGGACTGCAGTCTCAAACCCCTAGCCCATGGGGTTTGGAGTGCTGCCTCCGCTCCTGGCACCCCTCAGACCTGATCTCAGCCCAGTTTCCTCCTCCCCATGTGTACTGCCATGTCTCCCACTCCTTGCCATACCACACCCTTCCCCAGCTGTGTCTCATTATTATTTTTGATGATGATGATTGATTGATGATGATAAGCATTTTTATAGCACCAGCGATGTACCTGGCTCGTTACAAAAAACAAGATAGACACGGTCCCTGCCCGAGAGCTTACAGTCTAAAGACAGGGGGAGGGGAGACAGGGAAGGGGGAACAGAGGGAGAGACAAGGGAGGCATTGCCCTAGGCCTGCCTCCCAACTTCCTAATTGGCCACCAGCCAGAACTTAAGGCTGCAGTGCTGGTGGCCCCAGGAATTTGGGTAGAGCAACTACGTGTGCGTCTGCTCATGCATGCAGCTGCCCCTTGTGCTTCTCCCTGTTCTGTGTGTGTCCTGTGCTGCTAGTTATATGTATTCCCATACTGTTCCAAGTCCCTTGTGCTCTCCCCTATTCTGGCCTTAGCCGTGTTCCCTAGCCTTGTATTCCTTTAGTTCCCAAGCTCCCAACTCCCCTCCCTTGTTTCCAGGTCCTTGTACCCCTCTAGCCTCCAGCTTCCCTGATCCCCAGTTCTGGTTCCCTACGCCTTTTCCTTGACCTTGATGATGAGCCATAAGCTCTCTTAGGCCAAATTCCCCAGCTGTCATGCTGAGTTTTGGTCTCCTTGGTATTGGAGAATGGCTGAGAGGATTCCGTTATCTATTACCTTCCCTACCCCTGCCTCGGCCCTTCCCTTTGTCCATTCCCAAGCTCCAACCCTGAAACAAATAAGACATTTTATTTTCCCAAAGAAAATTTGCATAATCATGCTCACAAACCAGAGCTAAAATGGGTACCTGTGAAAATGAGCATACCCGCTAAATCCATGATACCTGATCCATCTGGTGATGGATTAGGTCCCACAGAGCGTGTGAATGGTACTTGAATGGGATCACCTCTTGTTCTGCTTTACTTTGTGGGGCCACCACAACCATGAGGGGTTGTGAGGCTGGGTGGTGATAGTGGCACTAGCAAAGTGGCTGAGTGATCCAGTTCTGGGTTGGGGGTTGAAATGGCAGGGACTGCTGGCTGAAGCTGAGCCTTTGGAGGAGAGCTCTCTGCAGTCCTGGGCATTTGGGGGGCTCCAGAGGCCCCCTGCAGTAGAATAGGGTGGGTAAAAACCCCTTTGACCCTCCCCCCCCCCCCCCGAATCCACCATGGGGCAATAGGGAATTTGTTTTCCTGGGGCAAGGAGAGCCCCTGATAACAACAAAGTACTGGGACTGGATGCAAATTTGCTTGCATGCAAATTAGAACTACATAAAGCATGAATCTGATTCATGCATGCAAATTAATGGCACAGATGCATGCTGGGAGGTAACTGTGGATGAAAGGGGGCACTTTTTACCCCAACCCCTGCCGGACAATAGGGAATTAATTTCCTTGGGGAAACAAGGGTCCCCGATAACAACAAAGCACTTGGACTGGGTTATTGAATTTGGGTCTCTCCAAATATTCTGAAAAGCTGTTGGGAGTGTTGATTCACAGCGTAATAAAGCTCTAATGTGACTTGTTCTTTTTAGACACTTTCACTTTTGGTTGTGTTGCGTATTTTATTTTCCTTAAATGTGAGTTTATTCCCCTCCAGCTTTCTTTTGAAAACCCTAGGGTTGTTCTTGTGCACATGTAAGGAAGGAGGCAAGAGTCCCTGGAGCTTTCTCTTCCCTGCCCTTTAGTTGATAGTGAAACACAAATAAATATTAGTCATCACCTGAACCACCATTTCTTTTTGTTTGGATTGTGTGCCGAGTGTGACCCATTATTTGGAATGGGTCTACCATCTACCCAATTGGGCGGGGTTACAAATTTCAGCTCTAGTGTCGTTTATAACTCAAGGGGGTAGAAGGGAGCTCCTTGGCCATGGCCTGTTCAATCCTGGGTATCAGTATGTACTTTGGAAGGTCTGGGAAAGTCTTACAGAGCCACGGATGGAGGTTGGCAACAGGGCCGGACCAAGGCAAGAGCAGACTGTGTGACCGCAAAGGGCCCCCAACACATAGCAGGACAGCCTGAGGTCTAGGCGCTGCCTGGGTGCATGGTGCAGTTCATCCAGGCATACGCACATCCGAAACCCTGAGTATGCACGGGCTAACCTGGATCTCAGCCTGCCCCAGAGGGCCTCCAGATTCTCATGCTGAGTGGGGGAAAAAATAATACTTCCTTTAGTTAGTTCTGCATATGCTGCCAGTTCATTTCATCTGGTTTCCCCTAGTTGTATAACTTTAAGGAAGGGTGAATAATAACCACTTTTGATTGCCTTGCTCTATACCACTCACGATTTTGTAAACTTCTATCCTCAGCCCCTTCACTCTTCTCTTCTCCAAGCTGAAAAGCTTTAACCTTAATGAATGAATGAATATTTTATTATAGCATAGCTTTCGCCATCGCCAACATATCTAACAGCATAAACACAGAAAGAGACAAGCTTTAACCTATTAAGCCTCTCCTCATACGGAAGCCATTCCGTGCATTTGGTCATCTTTGGTGCCCTTCCCTGTGTCTTTTCCAGTTCTACCAAGACCTTCTTGAGAAAGGTGATCAGAACAGCACACAACATTTATAGAGCAGCAGTCTTTGATATTCCCTGCTTTAGTTTCTATCCTTAGTCCCCCGCCCCCAAATTCCTAGCATTCTGTCTACCTTTTGCAGAAGCTGGTGACACTTTCTGCTGCTGCTGCATTACCCACCGTAGCCCCTTCTTCTTTGCTTTAAAAAAAAAATGCGCCAGCAAATTCTATTTCTCTCAGAAAGTGTTTACAAATTTAGCCTTGGTTCCTACTTTTCAAGAACCTCTGCCTGAGAGGAGACTGAGGGAGTCGAGAGGAGAACAACCCCCCCCCTCATTCAATCATCAAGTATTAGCCGGGGGTGGGGGGGAGCTCAGGGGTTTCTTCCCAGAAGTGGGGGCATTGGCTGAAGGCTCTTTTCCTAGTGGGGGTGGCAGCTGAGGCCATGGAGCACAGCCGTGAGGCACTCCTGATTCTGCCGCGGGCATGCCACAATTTATTTATGATTAGTTTTATTCATTTGTATCCCGCCTAATTCTGCCTCAGGCAGCTCTAGGCAGCTCACAATAAATTCTAAAAACAGTATCCAAATATAATACAATATAAAAGCAAGTAAAAACAATAGGAACAATAAAATAAAAATCCATTCTGGTGTGCAAAAAGAAATAAACAAAATAACCCAACCACCCCTAAACCTCCCCAAACTCTTCCCCATCACCAAAAGCCTGGCGAAAGAGCCATGCCTTACCATTGGTGCCAGAAGGTGAGATGGTTAGAGCAGAGATGGACACCCACTGGGCAGGTGCGGCCGCAGAGAACACCTGTCTGTTGGTCCCCACCAATCTATAGTGGGGAACCTCCAGCAGGGTGCCCCATGATGACCATAGAGGTCATTCCAGGGCATGGGAAGCGAGTCGGTCCCTCAGATAGGCAGGGCCCAGGCTGTTTAGGGCTTTATAGGTTAATACCAGCACCTTGAATCTGGTCCACAAGACAATAGGCACTGGCAGCCAATGCAGCGCCCATAGCACCAATTGAACGTGCTCCCGACAGCTCGTCCCCAAAGCAGATGGGCCACGGCATTCTGCACCAGCTGCTGCTTCCAGACCATCACCATGGGCAGCCCCACATAGAGGGCATTACAGTAATCCAGCCTCGAGGTGACAAATGCATGTATGATGGTGGCAAGATCAGAGTCCGATACATACAGACAGAGCCACCGCACCAGATAGAATTGGTGAAAAGCACTCCCGGCCGCAACCAACACATGGACATCCATGTGCAGCTGCAGATCCAGGAGCACCCCAAGGCTCCGAAAGTAAGATTACAACACTGGGCGGACCCCATCAATGATGGAAGAACCCTCCTCACCCAGATCACCGATCCCACCAATGAGCATCACCTCTGTCTTTTCAGGATTCAGCTTCAGTTGGCTAGTCCTCATCCAGTCCCCCACAGCTGCCAAACACCAGGAAAGCACCGAGACGGCCGGGCGTGGTTCAGATGAAAAGGAAAGGTACAGCTCAGTATCATCAGTATATCATCGCCCTCCCTAACTGCTCTAGCTGCTCTGGCCTCAGACCAGGTCTTGCTGTCTCCCAGGCTTATTGTCTTGGGGGATCTCAATATCCACGCTGAGGCTGGGTTGAACGGGGTAGAGCAGGAGTTCATGGCCATCATGGCTAGCATGGGACTGTCCCAGGTGGTGGTTGATCTGACACACGAGGTGGGGCATACTCTGGACTTAATGTTTAGCACTGACCTTGTGGCGGGGGGTCTGTTGTTAGGAGGTGTAGAGTATATGCCATTGCCATGGTCAGACCATTACATCCTCTGGGCCTCCATTCTGGCATGTCTGCCTGACCATAGGGGTGTGGGGCCTAGTTGGATGGTCTTCCCCCAGAAACTTATGGATCCAACTGGATTCCAGAGTGCCCTGGAGGAGATTCATGGAGATCTCAATAGCTGCTTCATCAATGACCTTGTGGCCTTTTGGAACAGCTGACGAGTGGAGGCCATTGATCGGGTGGCTTCTAGGTGTCTGCTTCCAAGACTTTGGCACCGCAGGGCCCCATGGTTTATGGAGAACCTGTGGCAGCTGAAGAGAGAGGGTCAGCGGTTAGAGCACCGATGGCACCACACACGCGTCCAAGCTGATCGGTTGCAGTATAGAGCATGGTTAAGAGCCTATACTGTGGCTGTACAGGCAGGAAAGAACAGATTCTTTGCTTCCCTTATAGCATCCACTCAGTCACATCCAGTGGAGTTTTTCTGGGTGGTGAGAGGGTTGGTCAGTCCTGCTTCTCTCCACCAGAATATGAATTCATCCATGACCCACTGTGGCATGTTCTTGACATATTTTGTGGATAAAATCGCTCATATTGAACATGACTTTGACACTGTCACTTTGGAGGCAGCAGCAGAGCCAGAGGCAGGAATCTCTCCATCTGGTCAGTTTTTATGGGAGGACTTTCAATTGGTGATGCCTGCCAAGGAAGCAGATGTCCTGGGGTCTGTGCGGGCCACAATGTGTAAATTAGATCCTTGCCCATCCTGGCTGATAAGAATGGCCAAGGAGATCTTGGGGCTGTTGCTGGCTGAGGTGGTCAATGCCTCCCTTCGGGAGGGGAGAGCACCAGAGTGTTTGAAGGAGGCTGTAGTTCGCCCTCTCCTCAAGAAACCATCTCTTGATGTTGATGCCCTGGTGAGCTACCGGTCGGTCTCTAACTTTCCCTTTTTAGGGAAGGTTATTGAGTGGGTAGTGGCCCGTCATCTTCAGGTTCATCTGAACCACATCGGTTTTCTAGATCCCATGCAGTCCAGCTTTTGTCTGGGGTATGGTACGGAGACAGCTTTGGTGGCCTTGGTCGATGACCTCCTCATGGAATTAGATAGTGGTCGTATGACCCTTCTAGCTTTTTTAGATCTGTCAGCAGCTTTCAACACAGTTAACCACGAGTTGTTGGTGACACGCCTGTGAGATTTGGCCAGAGTGGCTGGGACTATTTAGCAATGGTTCAGTTCTTATTTGATGAATAGATCCCAGTGGGTGGTACTCAGGGATTGTATGTATTCCCCAGGGGGCCTCCCATGTGGAGTACTGCAGGGGTCGATCTTATCCCTGCTCTTGTTTAATGTGTATATGAAGTCGCTGGGGAAGGTCGTTCACAGCTGGGGGGACCGATGTCATCAATATGCGGACGATACCCAACTGTACTTGTCTTTTTCATCAGAGCCAGACCTGGCGGTCTCCTTGCTGTCCCGATGTTTGGTGGCTGTGGGGGAATTAATGAGATGGAGCCGGTTGAAGCTCAATCCCGACAAGATGTAGGTGATGTTTGTTGGTGGGGCTGGTGATCTGAGAGAGGGGGGGGGTCTTCCCCATTATAGGGGATGTTCACCCTCCATTAGCACCATCTGTGCAGAGTCTGGGGGTTTTCCTGGATCCACAGATGCGCCTGGATTTTCAGGTGTCACCAGTGGCTAGGGGCGCCTTCCACCAATTACATCTGGTGAAAAGACTCCGCCCTTATGTCTCGGACTCCAATCTTGCCATTGTCACTCATGTGTTTGTTACCTCGAGGCTGGACTACTGTAATGCGCTCTACGTGGGGATGCCCTTGGTGATGGTCTGGAAACTGCAGCTGGTGCAGAATGTGGTGGCTCGCCTCCTTACAGGGATGAGCCACAGGGAGCACATAACACCTGTGCTCCGGGCACTACACTGGCTGCTAATTGTGTTCTGGGCCCGATTCAAGGTGCTGGTATTGACCTTTAAAGCCCTACATGGCCTGGACCCTGCTTATCTGAAAGATTGCCTCACCCCCCTGGGTCCTGGGGTGACCCCTGCGGCCATCTGGGGATGCCCTCTTAGAGGCCCCACATTATTAGTGGGTCTGGATGGATAGGAGGGTGTTCTCAGCAGCCTCGCCATTGCTTTGGAATGCTCTCCCAGTTGACGTTCACCTCAGCCCTGATCTCCTGACCTTCTGACGTAATTGCAAGATGTAACTTTTCTGCCAGGATTTCAGGGGGAGGGCATGGTGGAGCGGGGATGGGTTAGGGTGGATTCTATACACAGATTTCTATTTTTGTTTCTATTTATGTTTTTGTGATTTTATTGATGTTTTATGAAATTGTATTTTTGTATTGTTTTATTTTGTAAGCCATCCCGGGACACCAGTGGCAAGAAGGGCGGGGTATTAAGTTCAACTAACTAACTAACTAAATAAATAAATTATTGCTGACAATGTACCCCCTCACCAACGCACAACCTCCCCCAGCAGCTGCATATACATTGAACAAGAGGGGGGACAGAATAGAACCCTGTGGGACCCCACACGGGAGACCCCTGGGGTAAGAAATATATTCCCTGGAACCAACCATGCAAGTCCAATCATGACCTGGATAACTCAAGATAACCCAGATAACAGACAGCACGGAGTATCAAGTGCAGCACAAGGCACTGAGACTACAGCAGGGAGGGGAACCTTTCCCCCCACAAGGACCAAAGGTGTTCACAAACATGATTCTGGCCCAGTAGGCCCCACTTTGACCTGGCTGGGTCAACGACACGGTCACACATTTGTTCCAGGTCTGCCAGATGTGGGTCTGGTACAAACTCAGCCCAGGGATGGTGGTTGGACTGGAAATGTGGGCCTGGATCAAAACGGGCCCACAGTCCACGCCCATCTGCTGCCCATCCAGGCCAGAGTGGGCAAACTGGGCAGGGACATTTGTTCCTGGCCCAGGAGCCTCCTGGCTTGAGGGGTTGCCATGGTGACTGTCTGTAACAGGCAGCTATGGCTGTCTGTCACGGCAGGGGGAGTGAGGCGACTGGATCAGCAGCAGCAGCACAGGGGTATGGCTGGGTGGTCGAACATCGCTCCACACCCCGTTCTTCACCGAGGTAGGACAAAGAAACATCCGTTGCTGGAGCGCACCCGGCCGTGGGAAGCTGTCCCCCGCTCCCCAGGTAGTGTTACTAACGTCTGCCACCTCAGTTAACACTCAAAATCTGCCCTGGGCCAAAGCTCTGAACTGGCTTGCCGGGAGTGGAGAGGAGTGTGGCTGCACCAAAGCCAAGCAGGGAGCATTCTGCTTAGGCTCGGCTTCAGCCTAGAGCGCATCCTAGTGCCAAATTTGAGATAAGGAGGGTTGCCATACCTCCCCTTTAACCCAGGACGCTTATGAAAAGTACATGGTGCAGGGCTGCATTGGAACCGATGCAACTCTGCACCGTGTATTTTTCATTAGCGTCCTGGATTAAAGGGAAGGTATGGCAAGCCTAGAGGTAAGCCATTCCTGATTGGATAGGAGATCCACGTCCGACTCTAATCCCTGAGTGTGCCCATGCCTTGGACTAGTGGTGTAACTTCCCTCTGAACTCTGTAGGAGATGGTGCAGAACAACCCGAGGGTGATATGCTGAGGGAGTAGCGGAGGGGACAAGCTCCCTTTTACTCACCAGCAGGGGCGTAGCTATCGCGGAGTAAGGGGGTTCAGTTGAGCCTGGGCCCTGGACCCTGAGCAGGCCCTTTGCAAGTGGACTGTGCACCGCTAGCAACTTTTCAGAGGGGCCAGGGGAGGAATGGGCTGAAATACCAAAGTGACCAAAATTACAAAAAGCAAATGCCTGACTAAACAGCTAGAAAAACATTATTTCTGTCAAGAATGATTAATTTGGATATTTGTTTGGTAAGTTTTGCAAAAATTAGATTAATATTTATAGTTATGAAATCGTCTTTTCCTTCCAGCTCTTGTTTAGAATACAGTCAGTCCTTCTCAAGGGCAGAGAGGGTTGGACTAGATGACCTTTTAAGGACCCCCAACTCTGAAACTGTATGACTTGAATCCCTTCCTTTCCTGGAGTGGGAAATGGAATGCAGTCAGGAGTCCTGGTTCCCAGTGCCATGACTGAGATTCTCCAATTAGCTTCATAGCAAACACATTATCTGGCAAGGAATATGGGAGGTACCACTGGGACCTTATTTTCCCAGGGTGACTGAATGCTGCCAAGATATTTCTGCTGTGTCTCAGCAGCACTGAGGAGATTGGAATCATTTTTTTTTTCTTCCTAGGAGCCACTTTTACGGGAAGAAAGGTAAAGACATCTTCTTTAGCTAGGCTGTTTCAATGGAGCCACCACTCCTCGGTCCTCTCACTAAGTCTGGATGGGGAGTGGGGATGGGAGCAAGGAGTCCTGGGCTCTATTCCAATCTGTAGGAGGAGAGTGGAATAGTGGGTTGGAGTAAGGGTACTGGGAACCACCAGGATTCCTGTATGGTATCCCAGCTCTGGGTGGAGAGGGGATGGGAGGGGTCAAGTGAATTAGAGCAGGAGTCTGGGAGCCAAGACTCCTGGGTTCTCTTCCCAACTAGGGAGGGAAGTGGGGTCTAGTGGTTTAGAGGAGGGGACAGAGATCCAGAACTCCTGTATTCTGTCTTCATCTCTAGTAGGGGGGTGGGGGTGAAGTCTAGTGGGGTAGAGCAGTGGGGTTGGGAGCAAGGACTCCTGGGTTCTATCCCAAGCTGTAGGAGGAGAGTGGGGTAGTGGATTAGAGCAAAGATACTGGAAACCGAGATTCCCGTATTGTATCCCAGCTCAGGGTGGAGTGGGGAGTCTAGTAGGCTCGAGAAGGGGAACTGGGAACCAGGACTCTTGGATTCTCTCACCAGTTCAGAGAAGGGAGTGGAGTCTAACACAGGGTGTTTTTAGATGTGACATTGGCTGACTTTAGTGTGGTTTACTCTGTGGACCACTGTCACAATAGAAAACACCCACCAGACGTTAGCACATGATGGATTCTGACAAATGAGAGGAGATAAGATTGAAATTTATAAAATCATTCACAGTGTGGGATGAGTTAATAGGAAGCAGTTATATACCCTATCAAATAATACTAGAACAAGAGGGCACTCCATGAAACTAACTTGCAACAGATTTAAAACAACTCAAAGGAAGCATTGTTTTTACTCAATGCAGAATGAACTTGTGGAATTTGTTGCCAGAAAATGTGGCTAAGGCCAGTAGTATAGCTGGGTTAAAAAATGATTAGATACGTTCTTGGAGGGTAGGCTCATTAACGGCTGTTAGCCAAGCAGGTATGGGGGACAGAACCGCTTAGTTACTGTCGGGAGTTGGGAGTGAACAACAGGGAATGGATTGTCCCATTGCGACCTGTTGGGTACTTCTCCCAAGCGAATGAGATTGGCCACTGTCGGAGATAGGGTGCTGGGCTCAATGGACCATTGATCTGGCCCAGAATGGCACTTCTTATGTTCTCAGCTGATCAGGATGAGAAGCAATGGGTAAAACTGCAGGAAGAAAAGTTTAAGCTAAACATATGTGGGGCTGGGGGGATTCTAATGGTTAGAGCAGTAGGGAGGTTGAGGAATCTCCTTTCCTGAAGGTTTTCAAGAAAAGACTGGTCAGGTGTCATCAGGGACGTTTTAGGTCTAGGGTATCTTATCTCAGGGCAGGGGGACAAACTAGTTGACCCTTGAGGTCCCTTCCAACTCAATGATTCTAGTGGGTAAGAGCTGGAATTCATAAGTCCTCTCTACAGATCTGGGAGGGGAGAAACAGGGTCTAGTGGGTTAGAGCTGTGGGCAGGTGGATCTAGGTTCTATCCCCAGCTCTGAGAGGGTTGTTGGGGCTAAGTGGTTAGACTAGAGGGTGGGGGCTTGGAGCCAGGACTCTTGGATTTTCTTCCCAGCTCTAGGAAGGGAATGGGATCTAGTGGGTTAGAACAGAGGTCTGGGACCCAGGACTCCTGGATTCTATCCCCAGCTCTGAGAGAGGAGTGGGGTCCAGTGAGTTTGAGATGGGGAACTAGGAGCCAGGACTCCTACTTTCCCTCTCAGCTCTGGGAGAGGAGCACATGGGCTGGGAACAAGAACTCCTGTCCTCAACTTGGGGAGGGGAGCAGGGTCTAGTGGATTAGAGCAGGGAGGCTGGGAGCCAGGACTCCTGTATTATCTGTTCCAGATTTTGCTGTGGACTGCATTGCATTACATTTCCCTTGTCTTCTGGCTGTTCCTCCAGTACTGAGTCAGAAAGGGCCCCAGGACAAAGAGCCTGATCTCTTAGACCAGACTTCCTACTCATCCTGAATTAGGGCTGAAGTTACTGAAACTTGATCCTTGCATTTTCATGTTTCTAGATGAGAATCAGGATTGTTGGCGTGTTCTTGCAAATTAGAATAATCTTGCAAATGAAAATGATCCGAGAACTGCCTGAATTCTCACAGAGAAAAGCGAGAATCTCGTAAAGAGCCCTCCCCTGCCCTTACAGACCTGGGAAGGGCCTATTTGTTTGCAAAAAAAAACTGGCTGACTCATCTGGTTGCCTCTCTGAGTCTGGAACTGCTCCAGCTGCTGGGTCTCTCCGCGCTCAGCTTCTCTGCGGGGGCAGGAGGGATGCAAGGAGGAGACTTCATTTCAAACTAGGGCTCAAACAGAACAATGCATGCACAAAATGGCCTTCAGGGCCATTCTGAGCATGCACAGCACAGCTCTTTTCCCAAACGGCACTGTCAGCATCGCCACTATTTTGGAAAAGGGCAGCCCATTTGGGAAAGGGCTGTGCATGTGCAGAATTTCAACAGACATAAAATCATTCCTTGGGGCCTTATTTAATTGTTGTGCTTTTATATACAGCAGAACTCTCTCCTCTGAAACATATGGCGAGAAGGCATCATCTGTCAACTGGGAATCAAAATCAGGGAGCGTTAAAGTCAATTGAACGTCATCATTTGTGCCCTAAAAACTTCCATATAAAAATCAATCCAGTCTTGTTCTTTGATTTGTACTTATAATTAAATCCTGACAAGACGGAGGTGATGGTTGTGGGGAAAGCTGAGGGAGTGATGGTCCTCATCATTGATGGGGTCCATCCACCCCTGGTTTCTTAGGTCCGGAGTCTGGGGGTGCTCCTGGACCTGCAGCTCCACCTGGATGCCCAGGTGGCGGCTGTGGCAAAGGGAGCACCTCACCAGTTACATCTGGTGCGTCGGCTTAGGCCATATGTCTCGGACTCTGATCTGGCCAAAAGTTTTCTGGAACAAATTCAAGGTGTTGGTGCTGATCTTTAAGGCCCTAAATGGCTTGGGCCCCACCTATCTGCAGGACCACCTCACCCTCTGGGTCCTGCATCGGACCCTGCAGTCAGCCGGGGTTGCCCTCCTCGGGTTTCCCAGGTGTCTACCATGAGGAGGGCATTCACCGTGGCTGTGCTGCAGCTGTGGAACTCCCTCCCATTGGAGGTCCGCCTGATTACCGACCTCCCCTCTTTCCGTAGACAATGTAAGAACTGGCTGTTTCGCCGGGCCTTTATCGAGGGAGATGGGTTGGGTGGGTTGGGTGGGTATGGTTTTTTTTAGGCTGTTTTAATTGTAGTTTTATTACTGTTTATTTTAATATGTTTTTAAAATGTTGTTAGCTGCCCCGAGTTGCCTGAGGCAGGAGGGGGCGAAATTGGCTTGACCCCTCTTTTTGTTTAAATTTAAATACCTCACAAATCACTAATATTTTGAAGCAGAGAATAGTGGATACCGCAGCACAGGAAGATGTTGCGAAGAACTTGTTACTACGAGTGGACCCATGGTTTCCTGTGATAAAAGAGGATTTTGCCTTAGAATTTTATCTTATGCAAATTCAAGATTTTCAATTGTGGAGAATGCTGACCGTGGTCTGCTTTCAGTCCTTTGAATTAGTAGTAACTTTGGGCAGATTCTCCAGAATAGATTTCTCTGAAAGAATTTCCCCTGTTTCCTTGAGGAGCCAGAGGATTTAGAACATGTGTTATTTTTCTGTCCATTGTATAATAATCTCAGAGAAGTCTGGGTCGATCCATTAATCAAGGAGAAAACCTTTCTTACAACAGGACAAAAATGATTGTTTTTGTTGAAGTCTAAAGATATTTTGGTGCTGAAAGGGGTAGCTTTGTTTTTTCAGTTAGAACAGCCTCAGCGGCCATTTTACACATGCAGCTTTTTAAAAAAAATGAGATATCCCATGAGAATCAAAAGTCATTCTCATTTCAGCCCTAATCCTGATCCACTTCATCTTTGCTCAGCTCGGTCACCATAAGATTAGAGAATTCTGGTCTTCTCTTGATTGGTGTGAACATAAGAACATAAGTGTGCCATCAAGCCCAGCATCCTGTCCTCTGACAGTGGCCAATCTCGATCGCATGGGGAAAGAACCAACAGCCACAATGGGCAATCCATTCCCTGTTGTTCAGTCTTAGCTCCTGACAGTAAAACATTCATCCTGTAATCTACTTGGTTAATAGCCATTAATGGACCTACTCTCCAAGAACGTATCAAGTTCTTTTTTAAACAACCAACCGAGGTTGTTGGGGCTAAGAGGTTAGAGTAGAGGGTGGGGGTTTGGAGCCAGGACTCTTGGATTTTTTCCCCAGCTCTAGGAAGGGAATGGGATCCAGTGGGTTAGAGCAGAGATCTGGGAGCCAGGACTCCTGGATTCTATCCACAGCTCTGAGAGAGGAGTGGGGTCTAGTGAGTTTGAGCAGGGGGCTAGGAGCCAGAACTCTTCGGTTCTCCCCCAGCTCTGGGAGGGGAGCATGGGGGCTTGGAACAAGAACTCCTGTCCTCAAACTTGGGGAGGTGGGGGGGGGAGAGTGGGCTTTAGTGGATTAGAGCAGGGAGGCTGGGAGGGTTAGGTTATCTGTTTAGATTCTTTTTTGAACCTTCTCTTGGAAGGGTCGTAGGTAGGGCTGTGCATTTGGGTTTTGGAAAAAAACAAATGAATGGGGTGGGGAGACCTTTTGGTATCCATAGTTGAAACACAAATATCAGGGCTGTGTCGAGGTTCTGAGTAAACCCATAATTTCCTGGAAACTGTGGTATCGTGTCTCAGAACTGCAGTCTCCAGCACTGAAGCTAGCCCCAGCTCAGTGGAAACCAGCTAATCCAGGGAGAAATGGTCATCCCTCCACAAGTGACACCCCGAGCCAGCCACATGTCCCATTCCCCCACCCTAAGCTATCAACCTCCCATGAATCTAGTCCCATGCCTCATTCCCCAAACAAGTGAGAGAAGCCAGTGACCTCCCCATCTAAGACAGATCCATACCCCGTTCCTACAGCCGCAAACTTACAATGGGTGATTTCAGACGTTACGTGAACACGGTGAACCACGGTGAATACCCACCTGTGGTCACCGTGTCCCATACGTCTGTTCGCGGTGCGCCAGATGTTGGCCACGGTCAATTCCCACATGGGGTTCGTTTGAACCACGCTTCCCGGGCTAGCCGGGGGAAGGTCCCGGGAAGCGTGGTCAGACGGACCCCGGGCTGTGGCCAAGGAAAAGTAACATCTGGCCGCGTGCCACGGCCCAGGATCCCCGGCGGGATCCAGGGCTGTGGCACGATCAGCCGGACGCGGTGGCCGCATTGGCCCCACCGTCCACCCGTCTCCTCGGAGGGCGTGTGGCGGGGTGCGTGGAGGGGGCGGGGCCGCACGGCCACACGTTGCGCCGCGTGGCCCCGGCCCCTCCCACTTTCCCCGCCGGGATCCCCCTGGCACGTCTGTTGTGCCGTTATGGGGTGACGGCACGGGGCCAACGGCCCGCGTATCGTCTGAAAATACCCAACCTCCCCACACCAAGCCAGCTGTATTCTTCACCCTATCCCAAACCAGTGCCCCATTTTTAAATTGACAGCAGAATTAGCAGCAGTTTTAACTGCAGTCCTTTCCTTATAGGCCTGTCAAACTGGCAGAGTCTCACTGCACGCCTGTGCCAAAATAATCCATGTGCAGGGACCCGTGTTCACTGTGTTTTCCAAATTGGTGGCAATGGGAGAAATGCAGAGAACATGGGTAAAGATACAAATGCAAATAAACACAAATACTAACGCCACATAAACAAATACTTGACCCTGTGCACAGCCCTAGTTGTAGGTGAGTGAGAAATGTGGGGGTCAGACTATTCTCAAGCAGGAGGTGGCATGTCTGAAAAGAGTTGCCATCCATCAATTTTTCACCCAGATAGTCAGGGAATTAGTAGTCTTTGCCCAGTGTCTGGGTTGCAATGCTCAGATAACTATCAGAAACTTAAGTCCTGAATTGACATTACCGACTGTAGTTCTGCACCTCCATACTCCTGCCCTACTGCCTGCTCCCACCCACCCTGCACCCCAGCCTACAACCCCACAACCCTGTAACCAGCTTCTGACTCCATCTACTCTACTCCCTACCCTAACCTGTCACTCTATCTCGCTTCTCCTGCCCCTGCCCAATGTATTCTGCTCCACTCCCACCTCCCTACATCCAGCCCATTCCATCTACCCTACAACCCCATTCCACAACCCTAGTCCCAGCCCCCATCTATCCTAAACTTCAGGGACCTGCCCGATCTATCCTGGATTCCCCCTGAGGGAGGGATTTGGGGGATGGCTCCATTTTCATAGGTGGGGGTACTGAGTGGGGTGGGGGAAGGGACTCCCCCAGTTGAGAGGTGGTGGGAGTGGGTGGGAAAATGGGATTTGTTTAGTTGTAAATGATGTCTGTATTTAGAGTTTATTTAATTGTATTGTGGGAGCAATATGAAGAGAGACATTTGGGGAGACCCACAGCTCCTCTGTGAAAGGGAAGGGTACAAGTTTGGAGGGGCTCCTGGGTGCAAGACGAGGATGTAGAATTTGAGGTGGGGGGTTGGGTTTTTTGTTTGTTTCATGTATGGGTTTTGTTTTAATGTTGCTGTGAGATGCCCAGAGCCTTCGGGGACAGAGAAGGATATAGATTAATAATATTAATAATTAATCATAACAACAATTGAGGTGGGGAGAAGTGAAATATCTCAAGAGGAAGGGCTTTGTCTTTCCTTCTTGTGCCAAAAACCTCAGATAAATGAAAACGTGTCATAATGTTGGCAGCCCTAGTTTGCAGACTGGATTGAAGATCTGATTGGGGTGTTTGAACTGTTTTTACTTGGTTTTCTTTGAGTATTTAAATATTTGGTTTTATTTTGTGCATTTTTGTGTATGATTTTATTAGTCTTATAGTGATGGATAAAAATGTGAACAAACAAACAGTCTAAAGCTAATGCACACAGAAAAGCAAAGAGATGGGAGAGAAAGGGAAAAGTGTATGGGAGTTTGGTGTGCATGGGGAAATGGGATACATATGACAGGAAAATGAGGTTCTAAAGGAGAAAATGCGGTCCCAGAGAAACGGCAACACAACTGACACAATGACAGGAGGCAGTAAAGGGATTGGGGGCTACTGGGTTCCAGGAGAGGGTGAGGGACTGGGAGTCAGGACTTCTGGGTTCTCTCCTGAATTCTGGGAGGGGAGTGTGTTGTTCTAGTAGTTTAGAGACGTGGGGACTGGGAGTCTGCACTTTTGGTTTCTGTCCCCAGCTTTGGAAGGCAAATGGGGTCTTGGTTAGAGCAATGAGAGCTAGGAAAGGCTAATGTCTTTGTGTTCCTCTTTCCTCTTCAGCTTTCACTCCATGAATGTCTCCACCGTCTCAAGATTCATCCTTCTTGGTGTTTCCTGCTCTCGGCCCCTCCAGCTTTTTCTCTTTGCACTGGTTTCATCCTGCTATGTTGCCATCCTATTGGGGAACCTCCTCATTGTGGTGACTGTGTGGGCTGACTCCCGCCTCCTCCAGTTCCCCATGTTCTTCTTCCTGGCCAACCTATCCTTCATTGATATGGCCCTGGGCTCAGTGGCTTCCCCCAAGATGGCCTCTGACCTGCTGACCCAAGACAAGACCATCTCCTATGGGGGCTGCATGGCCGAGATCTTCTTCCTCCACTTCCTGGGAGGCTCTGAGATGTTCCTCCTCACCCTCATGGCCTATGATCGCTACATGGCTATTTGTAACCCATTGAGGTACCTGGCCAGCATGAGCCACCAACATTGTCTCAGGCTTGTTGGGGCCTGCTGGGCAGGAGGCCTCATTCACTCCTCCACCCAGTTGATGCTAGTTGTCTGGCTACCCTTTTGTGGCCCCAATGAGCTAGATAATTTCTATTGTGATGTCCCACAGGTGGTCAAGCTGGCCTGCACTGACACCTACATCATTGAGCTACTCGTGGTGGCCAACAGTGGTTTGCTCTCCCTATTCTGCTTCCTGATCTTGCTGAGCTCCTATGGCATCATCCTGGCCACACTCTGGGGCCATTTCAGGGAGGGGGGTGGGAAGGCCTTGTCTACCTGTGGCTCACACTTGACAGTGGTCAGCCTTATCTTTGTGCCCTGTGTTTTTATCTACTTCCGACCTTTCTCCACCTCCCCGTCAGACAAGATGGTTTCTGTCTTCTATATTGTGGTCACGCCTGCCCTCAATCCTATCATCTATACACTGAGAAACCGGGAAGTGAAGGAGGCCATTTGGAGACTGAGGAAGAGGTGTCCATTTTCATGGTGGACTGAAAAATTGTCTATGAGGGTAGAGCAACAGTGATTTCCCCCCCAGAAGAATTCATCCCAACTTGGCCATGTGACACTGTGTTCCATACATATATGTCTCTTTGTTCCACAGGATTTCCCTTCTCTATATGTTGGGTTTTTTTCTTCCCTCGGTGGAAGAAAATTTTAAAATCTATAAATAAAATAAATAACTGCATATGGGCAAACTGGACACCAGACCATTCTGCACATGCACAGCCTTTTGTAAAATGGTGGCATCAGTGTCACCACCATTTTGGAAAAGGGCAGCTATTCTGCATATACGCAGTAGCCATTTTGCTCATATGCAGATGACCAGCTGCCCTTTTCCAAAATGGCAGCAACACTGCTGCCATCATTTTGGAAAAGGCTGTAACTGTGCAGAATAAGTTCAGTGGCTATTTTGCCCATGCACAGTTTTATTTTATTTTTTTAAATGATTTAAATATGGATCCATGGTATATGATCTGCAATTAAACCCAGAATTAAAGATCCCTATCCGTATTACAGATCCGTATCCGTAATTCCCTCTAGATGCCTACATCCTAGGGGGTGTAACATGCAGTGTTGGCCTTAGAATTTTGTGGGGTCTATGGCAAAAAAAAAGTTTCCCCATGCTTTCACACCCATTTAGCAGCTTGCGGTCTTGTACTTGATTATGATCATAGAGTGCCATATGGCACAGAGACTGTGCTTGTGGCCTTGGTCGGCAATCTCTTCTGTGAGTTGGATCAGGGTTGTTCGACCTTGTTGATCCTGTTAGATCTCTTAGCTGCATTTGATACTGTTGATCATGAGTTGTTGGTGACTCGGCTGCGGGACTGGACAGGGATTAGCGGGACTGTTCTTGAATGGCACCTCTCTTTTCTGGCTGGGAGAACCCAGCGTGTGGTGCTATGGGAGTTATCACTTCCCCCCGGGGCCTCATGTGGGGGGTTCTGCAGGGTTCCATTCTATCCCTTCTCTTGTTCAATGTGTACATGCAGCCTTTGGGGGTGGTTGTCAGGGAGTTTGGGGTGATGTGTCATCAATAAGCTGATGACATCCAGCTATAGCTCTCATTTTCATCTGACTCAGGCCCGGCAGTCTCGGTGCGTGGGGGATTGGATGAGGGTGAGCCATCTGAAATTAAATCCTGACAAGAAGGAGGTGATGGTTGTGGGGAAAGCCGAGGGAGTGATGGCACCCATCATTGATGGGGTCTGTCCTCCCTTGGTTTCTCAGGTCCGGAGTCTGGGGGTGCTCCTGGACTCACATCTCTGTCTGGATGTTCAGGTGGTGACTGTGGCAAAGGGGGCATTTTGCCAGTTACATCTGGTGTGTAGCCTTAGGTCGTATGTCTCGGACTCGGATCTGGCCACAGTCATCCATGCTTTTATTACCTCGAGACTAGACTACTGTAACACACTCTATGTGGGGCTACCGTTGGGGCTAGTTCAGAAACTCCAGCTGGTGCAGAATGCGGTGGGACGTCTCTTGACTGGGATGGGCCAACGCGAGCACATTACAACAGTGCATTATGGTCCCAATTCAAGGTGTTGGTGTTGACCTTTAAGGCCCTAAATGGCTTGGGCGCCACCTAGCTGCAGGCCTGCCTCACCCTCTGGGTCCTGGATCGACCCCTGCGGTCGGCCGAGGGTGCCCTCCTTGGGGTCCCCCAGGTTTTCTGGGTGTCTACCATGAGGAGGGCATTCTCTGTGGCTGCACCGTGGCTGTGGAATTCCCTCCCATTGGAGGTCCACTTGATTACCAACCTCCCCTCTTTCCGCAGACAGTGTTAGAACTGGTTGTTCCGCCGGGCTTTTTTTTAGGGAGTTGGGGTGGGTGGGTGGGGTTAGGTTGGGTGGGAATGGGCTTTTTATATTGTTTTAATTGTAGTTTTGTTACTGTGTATTTTAATATGTCTTTAAAATGTTGTTACCCGCCCCAAGATGCCTGAGGCAGGAGGGGGTTGCATATAAGTTTTAATATAAATAAATAAATAAATAAATAAATAAAAGCTTAAACACACACTCATCACTACAATGTGCAAATGAAACTAAGGAGTTGCCCACAGCAGTTGCAAGGCCCTAAAGATCACTGTATTTTGGGGAGACCTATTACTTCTTCTCAGTAGAGTCGATGTTAGTGGTGGTGGTGGGAGAAGCAATGGTGGGTATTCTCTGGGGTGCAGGAAAAAGTGGGTCCTGGGGCCATGGCCCCTGTTTAAGGACACTACTGGTAATGTGCACCAGCACCATCTCGGCACATTGATAATGCAACGGTACCGGTGAAGATCAAGATTAAGCTTCTCTCAAAAACAGTGTTGTGTATTTCTGTGCTCTGACGTCCACATTGTGGCAGAGATGTGCCAACCTTCATAAAAATACTAAGGGATGTTGCGTATGAAAAATGGGATAGAATTGGTGGTCTTTGACTTGATCTGGTCTTTGAATTGGCTGCCCCATAGCTTCTCTTCCCCAAGAATGTCCAAAGCCCAAGCCTAAATGTGTTATAGAAACAATGTATATCCTATATTTAGGTAGGCTTTTGGTGGCCAGGGATGAGTTAGAGAACAGGGCGTGTGTTAACCTGAATTTGATTTTCTTTGGGGAGTTTTATTTTTAATGTATATATTTGATTTGATTCTAATCCACCCTGAGCCAGCATTTTAATTTTTTTAGATGGTTGGGATAGCCAAATAGATTAGATAATGGCCTATTGCTCTATTCAAGCTTGTTCTCCTTACTTTGCTCTGACTTTTTAAATAGTAACAATAAATTGCTCTTTGGGGGAAAAAAATGGGACTTCTAAGCACTCTTATTAGGTTCTTAAAAGATGGGTCCATAAATGGCTGCTAGTCAAGTTGGTCAGGAGATGTAACCTCTGACAGTTGGGAGCTGGAAGTGAATAGCAGGGAATGAATCTGTTGTGTACTGCTTCAAAGTGACTGATGCCACCATCAGTGCTTTGAGAGAGGATGCTGGGCTCAATGGAACATTGGTCTGTCCCAGTATGAAACTTTTAATGTCCTATGTTCTTGTGTTCTCATATTTTGTCTAAATTTCAAGCCATCATTACCTTCCAAAAAACATCATGACCAGGGGAGTAGAAGGCTGCTCAGATCAGAAATTCCATCCAAAGGTACGTACAAACATGGCCTAAGAGTGACCCCAGGAGGCCCAATGTAAGAACTGGTCTTAGGAGTTGAGGGGAACATACTCCCCTTTAGAGAGAGCAGGTGTTTTCAGATGAGATGCTATCCCACATGGCCACCCAGGAACCATGGAGCTGACTGCCCATCTAAAGGTGGGAAATCCAGAGTGCTCCATGCAGGACAAGACAAATAGTTCCATGGTAATGGGCAGCCACAGAGCCTTTGCCTGTATGAACAGCAGCAGCTAGCCATGCAAGCAAATAGGTCTGCCACCCACTGTGGGTTGGGACAATGACCTTCACAAGCCACAAGAACAGGCCAGGAATGCTGGGAAGCCTGGGTTCCTGAGCGCTCGCATGGGAGACATGTCACTTGCAATAGCCAACCCAGCAATAGCCGGCCCAGTGGGTCTGCCACCCACTGTGGGTTGGGACAATGACCTTCACAAGCCACAAGAACAGACCAGGAATGCTGGGAAGCCTGGGTTCCTGAGCCCTCGCATGGGAGACATGTCACTTGCAATAGCCGGCCCATGGTCCATGGAAGGGGGAGTGCATGGTTGCTGCCTGTGTGGTTGCTGTGGCCACTGGCCACGCTGGGAGCTGCCTGTTTGAATCCCTCCTGCCTGGGTGCTCTGCAGGTGTGCCACTCTGCAGTCATGGACACACACACATACGCACAGTAGGGGTGTGCACCAGCGACCCGTGACGTTTTATGGTTTCATTTTTCGCTATTAAAAACTGTCATTTTTGTTATCATTAATAACGAATTTCGTTATTCGCTAGCAATCTTGTTATTGGTATTGGTATTGATTTTGAGCGATAACGAAGATTTTGTTTCCAGTATCGTTTCTGCTGTGGACTGCCACCAGTGGCAGAAGTTCCAGCAGACACTTACCCCAGACTTCTTAGAAGTTTAACTCCTTTCTCCCTTTCTCATTATAATGCAGTTGTAATAAGTGCAAGACAATATAAAAAATTACTAATATGTATGTTTAATCTAAACCTTCACGTAATAACCTATACTATTTATTTATTTATTACATTTATACCTGCCCCTCCTGAAACAGCTCGGGGCGGCTAACAATCTCATATATATTTTATATCTCATATACAATCTCATATATGTATTTTATATATATATATACAAATACAACCATAAAATATTTAAAACACTCATAAAATACAACAAAAAATACTATATGTAATATGTTGCTATATAAGTATCTATATCAATAAACGACTGTCTGCTATGTGTTCTAAGTATCTATCTATCTATCCTATTCCTACCCTATAATGCTAATATATATAATAAAAAGCCTATTATCTGTCTGTCTGTCTGTCTACACAACTAATGTATCTATATATAATATGGACAGGGGGAGACAGACAGGGGAAGGAGAAAAGAAAAAACTATAGGGTAAAACTATCTAATCTATATCTATGGGTGTTTTTACACACACATTTCTCCTGTATCTTTGCTGTTACATTCTGATCTTTCTGTGTGTCTAAATTATTCACCCAGATCTTAAACATTTGACTCTTTGAACTTCTGCATAGAACTTCTCCCAGAACTTTTGTGTGTAAAAAGTTCTCCTGGTAAACTGCTTTGNCTTTCTGTGTGTCTAAATTATTCACCCAGATCTTAAACATTTGACTCTTTGAACTTCTGCATAGAACTTCTCCCAGAACTTTTGTGTGTAAAAAGTTCTCCTGGTAAACTGCTTTGCTCCAGGCAGTCGTGGTCACTTGGTTTTGATGGCAGCTTGTCATGTCTACAGCTGCGCCTACTTTAGGCTGCCTCAGGGCAGTATGTGTGTGTGAATCAAATCAAATAGCAGTTTATTGCGGCCAAGTAGTGTGTGTATGTTTGTGAAGAATGCATCTGGAACTTACTTGTGTACTTGTAAATCCAGAAGATTGAAAGACCAGCACTTTAAGGTGTGTGTAAAAATGCCCATTATCTATCTATCTATCTATCTATCTATCTATCTATCTATCTATCTATCTATCTGTCATAGAGTGGCAGGAGCCACTCTATAGTTAAAGTGTGTTGCACGCTCCAGTAATAAAGCCCAAACATTCTATTTAATATACAATTAACAGTATTAAAGTCAGGATCGTGAAATTTGTTTTGAAGTATCACTGAAGTAAGTGGTTCAAATTGTCCAAATTAGAACCAAATCGGTTGGAAAACAGCTAAGATATTGCAGTTTGAAAACTGCACTTTGAAGACTGTTTTTTCAAAAGTGAGACCATCTCGATCTCGATAGGGTAAAGTGGTTTTATGTTGGTTGGGAGGAGGCGTAAACCTTATAGAAAATTCAAGGAGGCTGCCAGGGGGTGCCTTCTGGTTTCATAAATCCGGTTAGTAGTTCTTAAGTTATGACATCTTGAAAATTCAGTGTTAACCTATGGAGACCATCCTGAGTGTGGAATGCTTGCAAACATTTTATGTGTAATGCAGAGACTGTTTAAAAGCAAAAAGTCTTGAATACTGGGGACTACAACTCCCAGGGGGCAATGCTTGCTAGAGTCTATCAGTGTTGGGGAAAGAGAGGGAACTGCACCTCCCAGGGGGCAGTGTAAGGGAGTGGTCAGCCATGTTTAGAGCTCATCTGGTGGGGAGAGGAGGAGAGAAATGCCTGTGGAAGGGAGAGAGCTGAAGGTCATTCTGATCTGATCCTGCACAGCAGGTGCCTCGGCTTGGGGTACAGGGACGCCGAGATGGCTAAACAACAGAGCTAGCTAATCACCAGTTTGAGGTGGCTGATCTTGCCCCCTAAACCCACCCAGAAACACAGAGCACATGGATATCAGTGACAGCCCTTCCCCCTCCAAAAACATGGGTTGTCTCGGCTATGGCTCCAATGGGGTGTCTCATTGGAGGAGCATGACTGAGGCTGGAGTGCTGGATTTTTCCTGGGATGGTCTGAGGTGCAGGAAGACGGCAGAGGTTTATACTGGAGACAGGAACAGGAGGCTATAGGCGGGATAGAATCAATCTTCTTTCAGTGCTTCTCCATCTGAATTTCCCAACCCCACTAAGGAATGAGGGGTAATCAGGTGCTCTGGGATGATCGTTCAGTGGTCGTTCTGCAGGAGGAGAGCAGGGAGATGGTGGGGTCCTGTGCAGAGCAGTCCTGTGGGACAGAGTGGCAAGTGTAGTCCTCTTGGGAGGACTCAAGAGTGAGCCTCAGCCCAGGGAGGGAAATCCTATGGGAGAGCAGGGAGGGAGGGAGCATACACAAAGGGAGGGGGTAGACAGTAAGGGGAGAAAGTAGGGGCAGAGCCTCTGTAAATAGCTTCCACAGTGAAAGCCATGCACAGAGGGAGCACTTTACAGGGAGCAACTTTATTGGGGATACAGACTATGGAATCCAGTACAGGGGGAGGTCTGCAGGGTGGGCAGCGTTGTACAAGAAAGGGAACCCTGTCCAAGCGGGTGTAAAGTGGGGGAGACTTGTAGAGACAGAGCTGCAGAATAATGGCCATAATTGTGCCGGGAGAGGGCCCTGGACAGAGGAGAATTGAGTGAGGGGGCTTTGTACAGGGGGAGAACTGTAGAATGGGCAGCATTATGCCCGGTGGAGAGTCCTGTACATAGACACAGCAGAGTCAGGGGGCCCTGTACAAGGAGTGAACTAGCCAGGGGGGTCCTGTACAGGGCAAGGTCCTTATAGAAAGCAGAATGGCCAGTGCTGCACAAGGAAGAGAACTCTGACAGTGGGGAGTAGAGTGGAAGGGTCCTGTACAAGCCATGAGGTCTCTAGATCATAGAGAGCAGTTTTTGGAAGTTTGTAATGCTTAAACCAAACCAAAGTTGTATTCTTAGTAAAGCAGGGAGCTACCAGTAAAATTCTAGCTTCACCTTGCTTGCTATTTGAAGGAAGTAACAACCTTCTAAACTGAAGAGAGCAGCTCTTCGACCTTAGCCTCCCTTAAGCCCTACTCCCATAGTGGTTAAACTGCTCAGCATTCTACTATGCCAACAGGACAGATTTTCCCCATTGCATTGTATTTAACAAAAAACTTGGATATTCTCCTTGAAGGGAGGCACAGATAAGCCCCACCAGCAAAGGCCCCAGTCTCTCCCAGCTGGCTTACAGAGAGCAACCAGGACAAGCATGGATCTAATTTACTACTGCTCATCCACATTCAGCCTCAAGGGGCATCCACACATGTGACGGCACCGCCGTCATCCTGCCTGGGGGTGGGGAGGGCTACCCCCAGCTGTGGCATCTCCGGCGGCAGGAACACATGTGTAACCAGAATTTAGTCCCAGGGGGAAAAGATGGGACTTAAAGCAGAATCTGAACTTTGGTTCTTCCTACTAAGATGCTATTCCAATGGAGAGATAAATCATTCCTCAGTGACCACAGAGACTCCATTTCCTTTATCTTACTTTACTTCAAGAAGTTAGAATCGAATACAATTTAAACTGAGAAGAACTTGACCAAGCAATAAATCTTGAACAAAACCTATTCCAAGTAAAATTAAGATCTATAATATGAAATAAGAAAGAATACAAATATCTCAATAAGAAAGAGAGACAAAATATATAGGTAGAAGTGCATATGAAGGTATATATAAAAGTATATAAGAAAGTATATATGGCCATATAAAGAAAGAAATAGAACCTTCTGCAAAAGGGCACCATCCAGCACTTGATGGTAGACACCACCAGTCAGGAGCTGAAGAACAATTAACTGCCATCCAGAGCATCCTTATATATTCTTACATCTTAGCTCTATAAATTCCATATATATCATTTTCATTTAGTTAGTACATATTCACTTTAATAAACAATATATCTAATTAAAAGATGTTTTTCTTCATCAGTCAAGATCTGTATCTGTGTTGTTCTTGCTATACTTAGGTATTTCATCTATTTCACTTCAGATATGAGTCCCCCTTGTCTCACATATCATAGACTTTTGATCCTAGCAATTAGGTTATTTCAAGAAATCTTCAATTAAAAGACTACACATGTCCCCGTGGTCAGCCCCAGCTGGGGATGGGGGAGAAAAGTGTGACTATCTGGCCATGCCTCTGTACTAAGGCCAGTCCTCCTGCCCCCCACCATGACAGGAAGCCATGGCTGCCAATAATGACACTCCAGGCTGGGATGGGCGGGTGTGCAAACAGACTTTCCCACAAGGTTCGATCCACTCTGGCCTGCCTGGGCAACTTGCGACACCAACTGAAACTGTTCCAAGTAAACAGGTCAAATGTGAACCCCCACAGCCTCAATTCTGCCAACAAACTAGCAGCCCCAACTAGCTACTCCACAGTCTCAAATATGAGGCAGCATGAGAAAAGGCTTTTTCAAATTATAGAAACAGAGGAAGAAAAATCCTTGCCTGAAACTGGAAGATAGCAAAAGATGGAGTCACATCAGAGATCCACTGAGGGAGGCAGAGACTGTGAAGAAGATGTGAAAAGAAACGAAAGGGGTTCAGCTGCTTTTCTGCACCCTGGTGAAGCAGGTCCCTTTCTAAAAGGGGTTCAGCTGCTTTTCTGCACCCTGGTGAAGCAGGTCCCTTTCAATTTCTGGGATCAAATGGAAATACTACTGTGTTTGAGAGGGTGGAATTACTCCTCTTCTATTTCTAGTAATGACTCTTTTGTTCAATCAAATAGACCTTTTATTCAATAATAGAAACACAATTTAAAATACCAATTATTAATGAAGCATTTGCACCTTTAACATATGATCCCTCACCTACTCTGACTACTTCAAATACATACAAAGCATATATTCTTACGTGATCAGAGGTCCATGGTCTGGTTCCAGAAGGAGGGCAGGAAGGGGGCCCAAAAGCCTAGAGAGAGAGAGAGAGCCTAGCTATGGAGCAAGTTGCAGGACTTCCTAAGGAGAAGTCCCAAAGGGGGCCAAATCACCGATCCCGTCAGCGCCCTGATAAGGGCTAGCGATCGAGTACCGTGAAAGGCAACTTCTCTGTCTAAAGCTAGCCTTTTTATCCAGTGACTGCCTTATGATTATCCAGAGTGTGGGGTTGTCAATGCTAAGCCTGTGGAACACTCCCATTGGTTGCTCAGATCTGGGGTACCTTCTGTTTAGTTATTGGCTTGGGGGTTTGCCCTGACCGATAGGGTCCTACCCCTCCTCCTTCTGGAGGGAGGGCCTGACTCCCTGGCCCTGAGCACCCCACAACCCCCTCTTGGAGGCGTCTTATAGTCTGACCAAGTCATCTTCCTCTCTCTGGTAACATTTGATTCTGTTATCAGCCTCTGATCTTCCCAATGTTCCTGTGAGTTATAAACTATCCAGTTTGCTTAGGAAGACAAGGTCTCTGCTTTCTCTCAGGCACCTAATATACAGGAATATTGCCTCCTTCACACCAACTCACATAATTTACTTCTGTTTGACCGTTTACTCCTAGAACATTTTGTTCTTTATCTAAATCAATGAATCAATGCATCTTCTAACTAATGTCTTAATTAACTTATAACATTCTACATATTCTTAACATTCTACATATTCTTAACTAAAAACACAATGGCTTACACAAAAGTTTCATTCAGTTACAGTATCATAAATGTAAGTCCAGCATGCTTTG
>QEPC01006749.1:380009-410370 GCA_003113815.1 Sphenodon punctatus | reverse complement strand
TCTGTGGTGCCTTTTAATTGCCATAAGCCTGGAAGAACAAATTTTAACCATTGACTTTGTGCAACCCAGGGATATGCCTGAACTGCACATGCTGATGAGTCTCTTCCCTTTGGGGTGGCTACCTGAATGTGTAGGGTTAGCCCAGTTGGTAAGTATGCGATATGGTGGGCCAGGACCTTGGTCCAGCCAGGGTCAATGTTTTCTCTAATGGAAGAAATTGACCAAAGGTGTCTATGCATCTTTTCTGATTCTAACCTTCCAATCATGTCATCCAATTCCAGTACACTCAATGCTTTTTCTTGCCATTGTGTGCACTGAATAGCCATCCTGGTTGTGTTAGCCAATGCTACAATAGCATTATCTGCTGCCACAATTTGCTGCTTCATTAATCTGTACCAATCAGGCAAAGTGAGAACCAAATGTTTGAGTGCCTCCTGAAGAACTTGATTGCTGTTAGTTAGAGGCTGGCGTAGTGAACCCAATAATCCTCCTACAGTTCCCAATTTATTGGCCATTGTTTCAATATATATGCTATTTAATACAGCTCCTCCCATGCCTATCCAACCTGACACATCTCTGGTATGTCTGGATTGGCTGGCAAAATTTTGTTTTTCCCCCTCTGTTTTTAAGTATTGAAAGAATTGCAACCAGACTTCAAAAAGTGGCTCAACATATGGTGTGCACTGTGATTGTCTTCTGCTAATGTTATATGCTGCCAGTTTGATGGTCAAATTTACAAACTGGATGTACCCATCCCTTATGTGTACACATTTGTCCCATTGTGTTTGTATGGATGAGGTATTATGTGGGTGTGGCTGGGGTAGTCCAGTCCAGATAACATATGGGTTTACGTAATCCTCTCTTGGGATTGCAAAGTTGCTTCTGCATCTATACCCTGGGTTTAGAATGCAGAAATCTGGGTCCCATGGAGACTAGGGCTGATGCGGCAGCAGCTGTTACTGCACCGCGATTCCATTCCACCATTTTCACACCGCGGCTTTTCTGTGGACATTCCGCTAATTCCGTCGACATTCTGAAAAATTGCAGAATTGCAGAAACTGTTGGAAAACCACTGTTCCGCTATTTTGTGGCACTGGCGGAATGGCGGAAGTAACAAAAATGTCATGTTTCCACTATTTTGCAAGGCCTGTGGAAGTAGTGGAATGAAATTAGCGGAACTGTGGAAGTAGCGGAATGAAACTAGTGGAATGAAAGCCTCTGCCACGCCGTACCACTAATTGTGGAAATGCTGTTTCTGGCGGAAATAGCTACCGTTGTGACATTCTGCTACAGCCCTAATGGAGAGTGGATCTGTGGATCATTTTTGAAAATAGCCAATTCCCCAGGAAATTTTAATTTTTCCCACACAGTGTCCTCCTGCATACCTATTGTGCATGCCCTAGAAATCCATACATTCTTAACATTATTGATGGTACATTACATAACATTTTCTCATTTAAGTGTGACATTTACAATCTCCTCCACCCAAATGTCATACTTAACAACAGCTACACATGTATCCATGATGTCTGCTTCATGGGTTCCATCAGCGCATAGATCGTGGGGCTAAAAGTATGTTTGTATTTGGGGAGGGGTAGCTGGAAATTTTTTATTAACACAGCAGTTTAGTGGTGTAGCAGCAAGACTGCCCAATAGATGGCATTGGTTAGGCAAAACACGGCAGCTTGGTGTGTTCAGGTTCCATTCGCAGCCCAAAACAGGATCATGGGCTTTGCAAAAATATAAAATCATTGCTATCTTGGATCAAAGCGCGTTGCTGGTCTGCAAAGCAGAAACTGCAATTCATGGACACAGGTCTGCATTTGTCACATGGCCAGGGTAACAGGGGGGTTAGGATGGGGGAAGGACCGTGTTCCCAAAGGAAGGAAAGGGGAAGAGACCCCAGGAAGGGAAGTCTGTAGGCTAAATGGACCTCTCAGAGCCTCCAGAACCTGCTCTCATCTTGAGGCCTAGAAGCCTATGTCAGAGAGGGTCTGATTCATCATCGAGGTCAAGGAGCAGACTAAAGACCCACACACCAAGATCCTCCCCAAGGAAGAACGAAATATAATAGGGGGCAACGAGGAACAAGGGGAGCCCCAGGGAACAACAAGGGGCAAGAACCAAGGGACTAAGGAGCCAAAGTGGGGGGAACCACAGGGACTGGAGCCGATGGGTTGGGGCAAACAGAGCTGGGGAAACACTAGAGACAAGGGGAACAACAAGAGACAAAGACAAGGGCCTAGGGAAACAGAGCAAGGGAGCAACAGGGATGAAGTAATCAACAGAGAACAAGAGACAAGGGGCTAGGGAATGGGAGCAACAGGGAACAAGAGACAAGGATCTAGGGACTCAAAGCAGGGGCACAACAGGGAACAAGAGGCACGGGCCGAGGGACTCAGGGCAGGGGCGCAACAAGGAACAAGAGGCACGGGCCGAGGGACTCAGAGCAGGGGAGCAACAAGGATGAGGGGAACAATAAGGAACAAGAAACACGGGGCTAGAGAACCAGAGCAGGGGAGCAAGAAGGATGAGGGGAGCAACAGGGAACATGAAGCATGGGCTAGGGAGTCAGAGCAGGGATCAAGAAGGACAAAAGGGGCAACAGGGAGCAAGAGACAAGGGGCTAAGGAACCAGAGCTGGGGAAGCACTAGAGACAAGGGGAACAACAAGGGACAAAGACAAGGGCCTAGGGAAACAGAGCAAGGGAGCAACAGGGATGAAGTAATCAACAGAGAACAAGAGACAAGGGGCTAGGGAATGGGAGCAGGGGAGCAACAGGGATGAGGGGAACAAGAAACAATGGGCGAGGGAGCCAAAGCTGGGGAAACCTATGCAGACTATAGGGGGGACAGGGATACAGGGCAAACACACAACAGGAGAAGAGGCACTTGATACAACACATAAACATCAAACCTTTGGGCGGGTGTGAGACATTGCTCCACCAGCTTCCTGAGGCCACATCAGTGTTTAAGTACCATCTGTGGCCAATCAAGAAGCTGGGGGGTGGGCTAGGGAAACAAGTCCCAGCTGGGAGAGGGTGTGGCCATGCAAAGGGCAGTAAGACATGGCAAGGCCTACAGAGGAGAAATGCGGGCAGTGAACAAATCCACCAGGTGGTGCAGGCCCCAAAGGCACCTCTCCAGCATCCCAAGGCCAAGGGTTCGTGCCCGGGACCTGACAGCGTTGCTGTCTGGACAAGCATTCTGCATAGTAGTGGATTGCAGCAACGGGGTGTTGTCACTCAGGGAGTCATCTGGCACAGGATGCTGGACTTGGGAGTTGCTTGGCAAAAGGAAACGGGCTGAGATTCGGTTGGCATCAAAGGTAGGGTGTGGGAGTCAAGTGGGTATGGCAAGGCTTGGGATGAGCTGGTGCCTGTGGGATTTTTCAGGTGTTTAGGAGCCATAAGCGTTGTTGATGGCAGGGGCCACATTAGGGACATCATACACAAGATAAAGGAAGGGTGTATGTCCTACATATTTAAGTAAATAAAACACAACAGGTTAAGTAACAATCCCCCCTCCCCCCTTGTTGCCTTAATGTTCCATTCAGAGAATAAACCAAGGAAGAATGTTGCCTTTTTGCCATTTGTATCACAGACAATTTGGCAAATTCTGGTCTGGGTGTGGCCTGCTGCTCATGCTGAGAAGTAGCTGCACCTTTAAACTGTTTTAATTGGGTCAGTCTTGCCAATAATGGCAAAAGGTCCAGCCCACTTACTAGAAACTGTCTCAGCATGATAAAGGTGCCCACAGACCAGTCTATTATTGCATGTAAATCCCCAATTTTGTTTTGTGCCTTTTTGGGCCTTTTTACTGTTTAAATTCAGCAGTAATAACTTGGTTGATTTTAATGTGATGCTTTGGGGAGGGTGGGTTAGGGTGGGTTAGGGTTGTGTTTTTCTCCCCTACCCTGTTTTATTGTTTTAATGTTGAAATTGTTTCTCGGGGCCCTGTTTTAAAAGTATTTAATTTGTTGATTGTTTAAACTGTTTTATATTGTTTTATTATTGTTGGAAGCCACCCCGAGCTGTTTACAGGAGGGGCCGGGTACAAATGTTTTAAATAAATACATTTTGCAAAGCTCCATTTTGATTAAACATTAATTGGGCATCCTGTAATGTGGACCCTGTATGAGCTCCCCCAAAATGCCCATTGAAACAACTCTGGTCTCTCCCTTGTAATTTGAAACTATCAAGGCTAACAAATAAGCAGAAATCCTAGTTAGAGCCAGTTTTTAAACAGTCTTTGTGATCTGCGCCCCTGTGCTGGATTTTTATGGCTTTACACAAACTTTTCAAAACTTTTGCCACCAAGCTTGAACCATAATCACTATTAATTACTGTTGGGACTTTAAATCTGAAAATGACAACAGAGAACAAAACTTTGGTGCCAGCGGTATGATTTTAATACTAAAAGGTACTGGTTTTCTTTTGTAGTTTTGGGTAATTTATCAATGTTTAAATGGTCCTTTGATTATTCTGGTGTCTGCTTGATTGTTAACACAGGGGAGACAATTACTGTGCGCCCCACCCTTCCGGGCCAATTCCTTCCTTCTCCAACTGCTTCATTGGTTCACTCAGGGAGTCATCTATTACATAATCCTTATTTAAATCCTTCTTCTACAGCTATCTTCTGTCTACATCCCCTAATCCTTCTCCTATTTCACTTTCCTCCCCCAAATACTGCTTTCTATCACTTTCCCTATTTGGGGCTCCCTGTGTGTCACTGTACGAGACAGTATTAGCACTTTGTATTCCTTACCCTTCTCTGACCCTCTCATCTACATACTTTGCCTTGCTACTAGTGTTCCACTGCTCAGTCACTATCACCTAAGAAGAGCTTGGCAGTGGAAAACAATTTTCCATACAATCCTTTAGTAAACCAATCATCATTTCAATCAATACTAGCATAGGTCTTGGATTTGGGAGTAACAACACCCTGTCTGTTCTCATCTTGATTTCAATTAAATATGCTTTGCTTGGGCTTTTTCTGCTGCAATTGACCAAAAGCTTATGTTTGAGCTCATAGGTTTTAACTAATTTCCTGGGGGGCTTGTGAGTCTAGCAAATACAGTGTCTTTTACTCTTTGCTTGGTGAGGAAAATTTTCAAAATGTGTTGAAAAATTGGTAAAACATTCAGGTCTGGCTCTTTTAAAATACTAGCTGCAGCTTGAATAATGTGCCAACAATGCTGTGTAGACCATTACTGATATGCTTATTGCCTTTGTTAACCATGTGATTACTGGTTGCGGTAGGTAAATGCAAACCTAGCCCAGGAATCTGGGTGTAGAGGAGTTGCAAAGAAGCAATTAGCCAGGTCCAACACTGTGAACCACTTAAAACTTTGTGGGATTGAGGCCAACACATGGGGCAATTTGGGTACTACAGGGGCATTTGCAGGAGTCTTTGCGTTGATGGTTCGATAGTCTACAGCGAGGCAGTATGTTTTACCATCCGCCTTTAAAACTGGCCAGATTGGGGAATCAAAGTTGGATTGAATTGGTACCAGTACTTCTTGCTGTAGAAACCCCTTAATGGCTTGCAAAAGCTGTGTGAGGGAGTGGATTTTTGTCTGGCATATCTTATGTGAGTCTGCCTGTCCCTGTCTTTGTTGTTTAAGCTGAGTGACCAACATTCTCATTCCTGACTTGCTTTCCTCCAGTCTCTGCCTATATCTTTTGTTACTCTGGGTCAAACAGAGCAACCAAAGAATGGGAGAATTTATTTGCTCCATTTTGACACTGTACATTAAAATATATTTATCCCACACATCAAAAACCTGTTCTTCAGTTACTGGGGAGTTTAAAACCTGATTGGTCCAGGTGCATTTTCCTGAATCATGGATGTAGTCTAACAGCTTGGGTAGGATTTTTATCTTTCCCCAATCTCCCACGGGGACCCCTTCCCACGAATCCAACTTGAACCAGGGCATAATGTTTAGTGCAAGTGCTATTCCTTGGGACAAATGAATTTTAGTATTTCCACTGAGAAGGATTGAGCCTGAATTGCACTTTTACCAAGACAAAAAATGGGTTTCTGGTTTCAGTTATGCTGTTTTCTGTGTACAGCTGCTGGTGATCAGTCAGCAAAAGTAGACAGTACAGTGATTTGGCAAAAATGCCATTTTCGTTGGCAAATAGTTAGGATGATTCCCGCACAAGGTGTCACCTTGGGAAGTGTGCCTGGTTGCTCTTCCAAGCACAGTCTCCCTCATCCCTGCTGATTTGTGCTTCTGGCTCATCAAATATTTCCCACAATTGTCTAGACTTTGTCTAATACACAGGCTGGCCTCTGTGCACACTCAGGCATAAGACCTCAGTCTTTATTACTGTGCAATGGGCTCAATACCCCCCCCCCCTGAGCATTCTCCACCACTGAACAGAAACGATAGGGGTCCAGCTGCTGTGTGAGAGCCAGGGGTGCAAGGTGTCTGCATCTATCATGGGTGGATGACTGCCCCCACCCCCACCCCCCGGAAAACCTTGGAGCTGCCTGGTATTTTTCTTTTGCCAAAATTATCATGCATTGTCCTACCAGCCTGTTCCCAATTAGAGAGGAACATTTAGGCACAGTGGAAGATATATGTCATCACTGAGTCCATATTTAAGGGTGGGTAGAAGGAAGAGGGAAATATAAGTGGGGTAAAGTTAATATATAAACTGATCTCATTTTTTAGTCTTTATCACACAAGCAAATGGTGAGTCTTGGAAGACATGCTGTTGCCAATTAGCTTTCAGTCCTGTCATAACCTACCTTTTCCACCTCTTCCTTCTCTATATCCTACAACCCTTATTTCCCCTTCATCAACTTCCCCAGTGCCTCCCTCATGCCCTCATTCCTCAGACAGTAGATCAGTGGGTTGACCAGGGCTGTGATGGTGGTGTAGAAGAGTGTCATCACCTTGGCAGCAGCTGCATGGCCCTCCCCTTCTGGCACCATATATGTGGCCACCACCGTACCATAAAAAATGGTCACCACTGCCAGATGGGAGGAGACCATAGAGAAGCCCTTGAGTCACCCGTCCTTGCTGTGCATCTTCATCAGAGTTAGAATGACCAGAGTTTATGAGATCATGATGAAAAGGAAGGTAGCTAGGACCATGGTGGAGATAAAGATGTTGCAGAGGGCTGAGACATTTCCAGTTGGGGGACAGGCCAAGGCTAGCAGTGGTCCCAGGTCACACACAAAGTGGTTGATAACATTGGAGCCACAGTAGGACAATCTGGAGATCAGAAACACTAGTGGGATGTACCATAGGAAACCGGACACCCAGCAAACAGCTACTAAAATGAGGCAGGAGTGGTGGGACATGAGCACTGGGTAGTGAAGAGGGTGGCAGATGGCCAGGTACCGATCCAGGGCCATGGCTGAGAGGAATAGACACTCAGTGGTACACAGAGAGAAGAAGATGTAGAACTGGAGGAAGCAGTCATGGAAGGAGATGACGCCTTGTGGAGAGGCCAGGTCAGAGAGCATCTTGGACATGGTAGAGGTGACATAGCACATCTCCACCCAGGAGAAGTTTCCCAGCAGAACATACATGGGCAGGTGGGTGAGACGGGCATCCCTCCGCACCACTGCAATGATGAGGATGTTCTCTGCCAAGGTGAGGGCATAGAGGGCAGCGAATAAGGTGAGGAGGGAGAAGCGACCTTGCTGCCCAACTGTGAACTCCAGGAGAATGAATTCCTCCACCGAAGTCACATTAGTTACCTCCATTTGGAACATGACAATGAGTGAGAGAGAGCTGCTAGCTGTTGAGATATTAAGTTGCAGCCCCTCTGCAATTTGGAAACAATTCTGGAAAATGCTTGCTAGGAATTTCCATACAGAAGTAACAACAGCTCTATGGATCATGTGGTAGAAATGAATCTCTGGACATGCCATATGAGATTCCTACCCATCTTCATCATTTCAGCAACAACTCACCTTCCTGCATCTCAGCAGCATTCACAACTGTGCTCTGGCCAGCCCAAGATACAGGTAAAGAGACATGACTTCCTCATGTTAGGGTGGACATATAGTTCCCTGTGACACATTCTTAGAATGGATCTGTCACTGGTGGAATGAGCAGAACAATATACCGTGCAGGGTGGGTTCAGGATAGAGAGTGTGCAAGCACAGACCAGAGCTCAGGTCTGGCTGATATTCTCTGACTGTGATGTGTGTCATGGGCTTAATGATCTTTGGGATCCCCATCCCTCAAGCCTGATTTAGTTCTTCATCAAAACAATATTTCTTTGGAGACCCATTCCTCCCAATGGAGCACAGGTGATTTGAAGGGATAGAACCATAGAATTATAGGGTTGGAAGGGTCCTCAAGACTCATCTAGTCCAACCTCGTCTTCTCCAAAGCATCACAGACAGATGTTTGTCCAGTTGGGTTTTGACAATATCCAAGGAAGGTGAATCCACAACTTACTCCATTGCCCAGCTTATTCCATTGATAACCTATTCCATTGCCCAACAGTTTCTACAGTTTAGATGTTTTTTCCAAATATATAATCAAATTTTATCTTACTGCAGTTTCAGTTTCCTCCTGTTCTGTCTTCCATGACAGTGGAGAACAAATATTCATCTTTTTTTTGGTGGCATCCTTTTATATATCTGAAAACTGCTATTGTGTTGCCCTTTGGTCTCTCTCCCCCTCCTCCGATAAACATAATACTCAGTTTCTTTCAGCCTTTCCTGATACAGCTTGTCTTCTAGATCCTTTGCCATTTTAGTTGCTCTCCTCTGAATCTTCTTCAATTTGTCAACATCCTTCCTGAAGTCTGGTACCACAGCCTGAACACAATATTCAAAGTGAGGCCTGACCAGTGCTTAATAAAGTGGTGCTGCCACCACCTACCGTGTCTTAGCATAAGAACATAAGAAGTGCCCTACTGGGTGAGGCCAATGGTCCATCAAGCCCAGCATCCTGTCTCTAACAGTGGCCATGCTTGGTTGTTTTGGAGAAGTACCCAACAAGTTATAATGGGGAAATCCATTACCTGCTGCTCACTCCCAGCTTCCAACAATCAGGAGTTGCGTCTCCAGCCTACTTGACTAGTATCTATTTTTGCTTGGAAATGATGCACCTGTTAATGCAGCTCAAAAACCTTAGGGAAGGTTATTGAACAGGTGGTTGCCTGACAGCTCCAGGCACATCTTGACAATATCGGATTCCTGAACCCATTTCAATCAGGTTTTCATTCTAGATATGGCACGTAGACTGAGTTTGTGGCTTTGGTCGATGATCTGCACCTCAAAATAAACAAGGGGAATTCTTATTAGATCTTTCAATGGCCTTTGATACAGTTGATCATGGGGTGTTGTTGACATGATTGCAGGTCCCAGAGGGTAGTGGTGGGCAATTTCTCATCATCCCTTTGGGACCTCCCCACCCCCCATGGTGTCCTGAAGGGTTTTATTCTGTCTCTGCTCCTGTTAAGTGTATATCTGAGGCTACTGGACAAGGTCATATGTAGGTTTGGGGTGAGGTGCCATCAATATGCTGATGACACTCAGATCTACCTCTCTTTTTCAACCAACCCAGGCCCTGCAGTCTCAGTGCTCACTCAATGCCTGGCTGCTGTTGGGGACTGGATGAGGGTGAGCTGACTGAAGCTGAATCCTGACAAGACTGAAGTGATGATGGTTGGCCAGTCTTGTGACTTGGGGTGGGGACACCTGTTATTTATGGAGTCCGGCCATCTTCGATCAGTCAGGTTCGCAGCCTTGTAGTACTTTTGGTTCCCTCACTGCACCTGGAATACCAGGTGGTGGCAGTGGCCAAGAGCACTTTTCACCACCTCCATCTGGTGAGGAGGCTGCCGCCTTTTCTTTCTGATTCAGATCTGGCCACTGTCATCCATGCTTTCATCACCTCAAAGCTAGATTACTGCAGTGCGCTCTATGTGGGGCTGCCCCTCTGACTGAAAGCTTTCATGTTGGATGTTTGTGGGAGTGGTTAAGCGAGAGTCTGTGTAAAGAAATAAATGTTCATGAGCTCAGACTGCAGCGGATTGCGCTGTAAGACTTTGCTCTCTCCTTCCTGCCAAAAGGAAGCCCAGCTTGTTATATGTATACTCATTGTGGTCAGATTTTTAGATGTGTGAAACAGGTATACCCAAAATCATCATGACCTGCAGTTTCCTTTGATTGGCTTCTATGATTTAGATAAAATTGTTCATCTCTGTGGAGCCCTAAAGTCAAAAGACTGTAGTGCCTCTGACTCAGTGGAAGGCATTTTATGATTGGCATAATGAAGCTTCCAAATGTGAGCAAGAATTTAAAGTTAGGTCTCTTTTACACTCTAAGGACAAATTGAAAACCCAAATGAAGCATTTAATAAGTAATCTTAAACCTGATAAGGTCTGCATACCTGGTACTTCAGCAGTTTCTTTGTATCTTCAATTTAAATTGCCTGAAGGCACTGATGTGGAAACTTCTGGAGACTTAGTAGATTTTTGTACCCCTGCATTTCTACCACCTTATCATTCAAACAATGCTGGGGTGCCCAAGCCCCAAAGAGCTCAGGAAGCTCTGGCAGCATACCTGCCACCTCGATCAGGTTTTATGCAGACAGCTGCTCTTCCCGATAGTACTGGAAGCGCAGGCTCATTTTTGCCTGCTCATGAAGCATTTTCAGTGGTGTCAGCTCCCTTGCAGGCACAGGCTGGTGCGTCACTAAGTTCTAACACCATTAGTTTTACTATTGGGCTCAGCTGCTTTTAGTCCTGTTTCAGACCGCGCTAGTTTTAATTGGCTCTTATCATTGGGACAGCTTTGCTTAAGATTCCATGGGTGTGCAGAGCAATTAAATAAGAAATTTTAAGAACTCCCAGTGACTTAATCTTAAAGAAAAGCATGCTTCTTTCTATAAAAAATCTTTATATATAACTATTGGTTCCTGTGTCATGGTGTGGTCCCTGGATGTGTACATGTGGCCCAGCAAACAAATACTAAAATAATGTGGGCCTTTAGAAGAGAAGGGAATATTGATGCCGGTAACTACATATTGGAGCAATTGTCAGGTGCTGGCAAAGCAATGACCCCAAAATATCCAAGAACAAGTAATCCAGGTCCAAAAGTATGGACACTGCAAAATTTGGCTGCAAGAGCCATGCTGACTAATTACATTTGGCTACCCGCATGACTAAAACACCACCCCATACGTTTAGTACTGCAAAATATCATGGTACACGGAGCAATAAAAATTGGTTATGACTAGATCAAGTGCTCAGTTTGCCAACAAAGAAAGGCCAATGGTCCATATAAACAACCCTCCTAAGAAGAATAAAGTAACAAAGAAAAAACACTTGAATTTAACAGTTCACCCTGCTTTTGGCAAAGCAGAGTTAATTAAGTATTCTTCAAAGAAAGTTTCCAATGACTTGTACTAGGTGGAGAAAGCATGTTGATAAGACTGGAATGTTAGTGGAAGGTTAGCATGATTGCCCCGCGTAGGGACAAAGCAAGAAAATAAGTTTGTGTGTTGGAGCAACAGAAAGATTTAGTGAAGTGCAAAAAAAAGCTTTGGTTTGATATTGTTTGAATTGGAAAATGTAAGTGTTTTAGTCAATTAGGTTAAATTTAGTTTAATAAGTGTTAGAGACATTTTTTGTTGCAATAAGAGTACTATCACAACTTTGCAGCTGTGACTAATTAAGAGTTAACAGACAGAGAGAGCTGTTGCCACTGCAGTTGTGCTAGTTGAACATTCAGACACTCTGGTTCTCGGCTCTCTTTTTGTGGTCTCTGTTCTTCATGCAATAGCTGCATTGTTGTTGAAATCTAAGACACAGCAGTTGTCAAATGCCCGCCTGACCAAATATGAGATGCCTTTGCGCTGCTTTTGTCAGCAGGGCATATTACTCTCACCAGGTGTCAAGTTCTTAACCCGGCTTCATTACTGCCTACCTCGACAGACCTTTAAATCCCTAAGCAGTCTGGGTCTCATATATTTGAAGGGACGTGTGTTCTACCATATCCTAATCCACCATTCTTTGCAAACCCTTCTCCCGGTGCTTTCCCAATGCACCAGTTCATTAACCCTTGGCCATAGGCTGCAAGGGGCTGTACACAGCATGTTTTAAGAAGTTGCTTATGTAATTTGCCTTGCCTTGCTTGATGGGATCACCCATGCACATCTCACTCCAACAACAGTGTGTCTCGCTACCCTAGAAAAATACCCTCTTCGGGCAGGGTAGAGTCATGGTCCAACTCCCTCCCTATATGAACATTTACTGGTGTCTCTCAAGTAACTTGCAATGGGCCCCCTCAGAGTCTGGGGTCCAGGATCAACTGAGACCCCTTTCTCCATGGTGGTGACACCCCTGCACACACACTCATGCATGCACGCACAGGCCCCAGATAAGCAGGGGAAGAGGAGCCTATTTACTAAGATGAGGTACCATGGGTAGTAAACTCACTATGCACTTGGGCACCAAGATACACATGCACTGATGCACATATTATGACTGTGGAGAAATGATACCCAATGCAGAGTCAGACACAAGAGAGCCATCCCTGGCCAAAGGCACTGAGATTCTCCAAAAGTCAGGTAGACTCTCTGTGCTTTTTTTAAAAGGCTGCTGCTGCTCTGGATGGGGTGCCTGCCCTCCAGTGAGTGAGTGGACTGTTCCGGCCAACCGGTGAAATACAACAAAAAGAGCAGGTCCTCAGCAATTCCACCCCACATGTGCCATGTCAAATAACAGGACCTTCCTAAAGAGTGGGGCATGTGAAAGTCACTGACAACTTGACCTACATAGGGAAGAGTGACATAAAACAGGGGAAAGAAAGACAGGAATGTTGCAAAAGCAGAGAGAGTGGGAAAGGAGCGAGAGGACATGGGAACAGAAGAAGAGACAGGAACCACAGAGAGGGGAGGGAAGGGTGTGAGTCATTAGAGAAGTCAACCACAATTTGAACTCTCATTCATTCTCATTCATTAAAGCGGAGCTACCTTTCTTCATTGAGAGTCCCATAGAGTTCAATGGGAGTCACAGGGGCAATTTCCTTTGGCTTGCAACTCACTGTTGATGGGGTTTTCTCATTGATTTTCCATGAATAGTGAATGTGGTTTGCATTGAGCCACAGTAGTGGCTCCATAGTTAAGGCAGAGCTATCTTTCTTCATTGGGAGGCCCATAGAGTTCAATGTCTCTCCTCTCCTCATGTGCAGCCTCTCCTCACTTCACTGGCTCCCCCTTCCCGAACACATCCTTCACAAACTCCTGGTCTTCACTTATAAATCCCTTCACAACCTGGCTCCCCCTTACCTCTCAGCCCTACTCTCCTTACACATTCCTGTACGCACTCTCCGCTCCCCCTCTGCCCCCTCCCTCGCTCTCCCTCGTCTCCCCTGCTCCCCTAACTGCCTTCGTCCCTTCTCCCTTGCTGCCCCCCATGCCTGGAACTCCCTCCCTGCCCACATCCGCCTTGCCCCCTCCCTCCGCACCTTTAAATCCCTCTTCAAAACCCACCTCTTCCTCGCCACCTTTCCTGATACCTGCTAGAACTTTCCTTCCAATATTTACTATCTGCCCGCCCCGCAGACTCCTGCCTAACTGCAACCAAGCCAAGCATGTACACCTGGGACTTCACATTCACTTGAATGTTATTTATCCCTTGTCTCTCCCTAAGTCCCCTCTCTTTGTCTCCCCTCTCCGTGTCTATTAGATTGTAAGCCATAGGCAGGGACCACATCTATCTTACTCTTCTGTAAAGCGCCAGGTACACTGTTGGCGCTATACAAATGCCAATAATGCTAATAATAATAATAATTAATAAATTATTAATGGGAATCCCACGGGCAATTTCCTCTGGCTTGCAATCCAATGTTGACAGGGTTTTCCCATTGATTTGCCATGAATAGTGAATGTGGTTTGCATAGAAGAGTCATGAAATGGTCAAAGTACATGCCACTGTTCACGGATTGTGCAATGGATAGCTATAAGATGTTTAATTATGATTTTAAAGTACTACCTGTATGCTTTAACTTATACTTATGTCATGCACTCTTCCATACCTATTTGATGTAAGGACACAAAACAAATATGAGAGCTTGATGACCTAAAGATAACACTTTTGCTTAAGAAGCAAGAGGTTCTCGGTTCATATTCCCTGTACTACTGCTGTCACTGAGTGGGAAAGAAAAAGACTGTAGCTTTAGGGAATTTTCTGTTGTTGCTGTTGTGGGCCATCAAAGGTTCGCATCTAGTCTTGGCCATGGGGCCCTGAGCCCGGAATCCAAGCAACCTCTGCATCTGCAGAGTGGCACAGCATTGTGCCAGGCCCGTAACCCAGAGGTCAATGGATAAAACCATTCTTGGCTAGATGACTTCCTTGAGAGCTGTGAGTTGCAAAGGTGTGTTGGTCTACAAATATGATCCTTTCTTGAGGGGCAAGAGGTCCTGGGTTCAAAACTCCTGCAGGGCTATTGTCAAGTGACAAAAGAAAAGGCTGCATGATGGTGCTTGTGAGGGCTATATCAATATCCATTGTATGAGTATGGAATACTGCTATTGAGAGAGAAGAAAACGGCCGTGTGATGGGGCTGGTAAGAACAGCATCGATAGAACACACGTAATATCCAAGTTCCTGCTCTATTCTGTATATTGCCATCAAAGGTGGAAAAAAGAGGCCTGTGTATCAAGTAAGAAAGAAAAGTGCCGTGTGACAGGCCTTGTGAGAACAACATCGATAGAATGCTTATGATGAATGTTCGTACATGTGAAGAGTATAATGAGAGGAACCTCTGCATTTGCAGAGGTATATCCTCTAATATATATATATATATATATATATATATATATATATAAACAAACTATATTACCAATATTTATCTCTATATATATGTGTACAGGGGGAGACAGGCAGGGGAAGGTAAAAGGTTAAATGTAAGGGTAAGGAATAAGGATTGAAAATATAAGGTGGTAGGGATATATATGGGAGGATTTTTAGTGCAAGCACCAGCAGATTCTATGAATGCACCCTGACAGAGCAATAGTTAACAGAGAACCAGAGTCAAGCAGCCCAGCCCTGTAGTATAAATGGTTGCAGTGCCCTCCCCCAGAGCCTCCCTGATTGGTTCTGGGAGGCAGGAGGCATTGAGCAATCACAGGGTGCCATTCAACTGCCTGGGACCTGCTTGTGATGCTCATTGGCCAGCGATTACATCCATCAGGTCCTTCCCATCCCATCACAGGCCCAGTATATGAGTTAAACAGTTTCTGGCTCTGAGATGTCTGCTCCCTCCTCCCATCGCCACATTTCCTTCAAAAAAACATCTGCCAGGCTGCTAGGAAATAATGAAATCAATAATGACTTTTGTAATTGTTATTGATTTTGTTATATTTTTTGTCATTGCAATAACAATAATGAAAATGACAAATTTCATTTTCGTTATTGATATAATGAAAACGACATGCACACCCCATGTCTGTTCATGCCCGCCACTCGTGCACCATTATGCGTGTTACCAGGGGTGTGCAATTCATGTATGGTTTTAATTCATTACGAAAATGAATGGAGACCCATTCGTTTTTGTAATTAAGGTAACAAAAATGAATGAATAAGCAAACAATCTTTTTTTGATTTCATGCATTGTTTTCATTTTATTTATAAAAAAAATAAAAAACAATTAAAAAAAAAGTCACTGTGCATGCACCAGTGGCCACCAGGACCGTTCTGCACGTACGTACCCTTTTCTGAAATGGCACCAGTGCTGCCAATGCCATTTTGGAAAAGGGCTGTGCAGGTGTATAATGGCCATGGCAACCATTTTGTGCATGCACTGTGATTTTATTTTTAATTTTTTTAATAAAATAAAATGAAAAATAAACAAAAACAGTAGAATCCTTTACGACACCCCACCCAAAATGAAGGGTTTTTTTGTAATCAAAAATGAAAATGAAAGCAAATGATGCGCTTTCTGCACACCCCTACATTTTATACACATGCCCATCACAGTTGTAAAATAAATACATGGCTGTGCTTGCACATAGCTAATGGGTACTTTCAGACGATACGGGGCCCTTTGGCCCCATACCGGAAGCAACGTCTTTGTTCCCCGCCGGGGTCACCCCTGCACGGCCCAACAGACGTGCCGGGGGGATCCCAGCGGGGAAAGTGGGAGGGACCGGGGCCGCGCGGTGCAACGTGCGGCCGCACGGCCCCGCCCCCTCCACGCACCCCGCCGCCCGCCCTCCGAGGAGACGGGCGGGCGGCGGGGCCAATGCGGCCGCCGCGTCTGGCCGATCGTGCCACGGCCCGGGATCCCGCCGGGGATCCCGGGCCGTGGCACGCGGCCAGACGTTACTTTTTGTTGGCCACGGCCCGCGGTCCATTTGACCACGCTTCCCGGGACCTTCCCCCGGCTAGCCCGGGAAGCGTGGTTCAAATTTACCCCATTTGTTTATTTATCGTGGCCAACATCTGGCGCACGCCGTGCAGACGTTATGGGGCCTTTGGCCCCGCGGGGGGGTTGAGCGTGGTTCACTGTGGTTCAGCGTGATCTCGTCACGTCTGAAATCACCCAGAGTTATGTCTGGTGATGCATCACACCCTGTCGCATAATGGCATTTGGAGATGAAAGGGGTATCCACAAAAGCAGGTACACCCTCTGAAATTGCTGTGCCCAAATCGGCTCAGACAGACCAGCCCCAAAGTGAGGGACTGGAATGACAAGAGAATGGCTGTAATGACAGGCAGTAGACCATGAGGAGGGAGGAAGCCATGACAAGGTTATGGGTGAAATAAGGGATTGGGAGAAATAAGGAGGCTGTGGGAATTCCTTCTCATTCCACTCAGTCTGTCACTCTGTCCACTCCTCATGGCCTTCCTCCATGTGACTCCATCCACTCTCCCTGGCTCATTTTTGGATTACACACACGCACGCACACACGCACACGCACACGCACACATGCACACGCACACACACATACACACACACACACACCCCTTACTCCTGATCCCTATTTGTGATGTTGCTCCATTGTGTTAGTTTACCACCCATTAAACTAAAACATACTGTTTTTCGCAGGTCTCCTTTATTGCCACTTAACATTTGTGCTTCCTCTGTTCTTTCCAACGGACATTCCATGTCATTCATTTTAGTATATTCCAGATTTCTGGCCTCTAATTCTCTGCAGTTTCCAGAAACCAAAGTGTCTGCTTATATTGTACCTTGACTAAGATACTCCCCCTCTGTTTGGAGTCCTGCTGGTTTTGGAGACTGACCCATACTGTTGTGCCTAGGACAGAAGTGAGGGAATGATCTGTATCCATAATAGAAATAGAAGAGCAGGGATGAGGGAGGCTGGTCTGGGGTGAGTGAGCACGGTACCACCATTAGTGTGGATCAGGAGCTAAACTTTGTGTCTTCTATGCTATTTCCTAACGTGTTCAGCTCCATTCTTCCTCCCAAGTGAACTTTCATTTATGCCCTCCTCTATCCCAACTGCAGGGGAAGCGGGGTGGGAAGGGAATGTGGGAACTATTTTGTTGTTGGTTTTTCCCATGCATACTAAGACCGAGGTTCATGCTGAAGTTTTCCCCACAGTTAGCCATTTATAGGGCCTTTCTTCTGCGTGCGTGGTGGATTCTCTGGTTTGTACTGATGGCTGAGCTCGTCCTGTAGCATTTTCCAGTCAGAGCACATGCACGGTTTCTCTCCTGTGTGGATTCTCTGATGCATACTGAGTGCCCCCAACTCCTGTGAAAGCTTTCCTCACACTGTTGGTATGTACAGGGTTTCTCTCCAGTGTGGACTTTTATTTTTAAAACAGCAAATTTTAAAAGTGAAAGACATACATGCAATGTCTCCTTACCTAAAATAGACTTGCCAAGTTTCTTTTCTAGCCCCTGACCTACAAGAGCAATTGCTGGTTTTCCCATTTTTATTTGCTCACAGAGCTTTGCATTTTGCTTACTGTTGCGTGCCACCAACATTGTGTGCTTTTTATATCTGTATTCACTGTGTTTTGTATCCATTGTGAATTCCATAGAAAAGTGTGAAGTTTGAATGGTGGCCCCACTCCCTCCACCCCGCCATCCTAAAAGTCCACAGCCGCCAGTGGCACCCAGGCATATGTATCAGTTGGCCTAGACTCCAGGTTGTCCCAGAGGGCCTCTGGTGTTGTCTGGATTGCTCCCTCCACCTTGCAATGGGGCCCTTTGCGGTCCCACACAGTCTGCTCTTGCTTGGATCCACATCCTCCATCCGTGACGCCATAAGATATTCTCAGACCTTAGAAAGTACATGGTAATGCCCAAGACTGAACAGACCATGGCCATGGAATTCTCTTCTGCCTTGTAGAGTGTTAATGCCGCTGCATAGGTGACCAGTAACTTTTGATGGGGGGTGGGGGGGAGGACCACAGGAGTGGGAGCCAGGCAGTAATCAATATATTGCACATATATTGATTACTTTGTTTACTATTTATAATGTAATATGCTATTGGGGAAGGAGTACCATTTATTATACATAGTTGATTGTTGCTGTATGTGACATTCATTGTTTGTATATGTTTTATGCCATCAGTGTGCAGAAGACCAATATAACATCTGTTCCAAGATTCTTGACAAAGATTTGTTCGAAACAAGAATATAACCTGAGATCTCATAGAATCTGACATGTATATTTTTTATTCCTTATTTTGGGAAGTGTATATGTGTATGGACAATTATCAGTTTGGTGGTAGTGATTTTTTATAAAAGCCACCATTGTTTTGTGGTTGGTTTTCATTTCTATGTACAATAAATGATTTGAATGTATACTCATATATTATTGCTCCTTCCCGTTATATTTATGTAGCAGCTTTGTGTGCATTTATATATATACACAGATTTTTGTTTTGCCATTCTACTTGCTGGCCTTGTGTTTTTGCACCTTCTGGTTCTGTTCAGTGGCCAGCACTCCTTTATTTTTTTCTGTTGTGTCTGTGTAGAATGGCATTAGAACTGAAATGGGGAGACCCCAAATTGGGTAGATCCAGTGGGCTCAATCCCATGGCCCGCGGATCCTGTGCGGAAGCTGTGCGCACGCATATATGCACAATTTTGGCACAGCACAATGTGCTGTCAACGGGGATGCACATGGTTTGTGCGCACGCAGGTCTGCGTGGGATCTGTGGGCTATGGTAGCAAGCCCCTTGAATATATATGACTCGAACTCAAAAATGGTGGTTTGGGTAATGACCGATATCTGCTTGTGCTCCATCAAGGACCCGTTCCAGTTATTATGTTTTGGCTTTTTCCATGTTTCCAGTTTGTTCTTTCTGTGTGTGTGTTTTTTTAAATATTTCAGTTATGTCATTTCAGCAATATTTGCACTACTGTGCATGCTCCTTATCTGAAAAGGATACAACCAAAATACCAAAATAACTGACATAACTGAAATGAAATGTCTGAAAGACTGAATAGGAGAACATTAGTTTTTGGTTGTAGCAAGAGCAGAGTGCATGTGCATCTATCTCCTCAAAACATGCCGTATCCTTTTTTCTGCAGAGATTAATCACCTGGCACATAAGAAAAACAACATCCCTTCAAATAACCCATGCTCCCTTGGGAGGAGTGTGTCCCAGAGGAGGTGTTGTTTTGGTAGAGAACAGGACCTATCTCGACTCGAGGGACAAATTCTCAAAGATCACAAAGCCCATAAGTCACAGCTAGAGATTATCAGCCAGACTCAAGCTCCAGCCTGTGCTCACACACGCTTGTTCCTGCAGCCATCCTGTCATGCACCTTGCTCTGCTCAATCCATCAGTGACAGATCCCCCCCTCTCAGAATGTGTAATGGCGAGCAATTCTACCTTGACGTAAGCAAGCTGTTCTTTGTTCTAGGCTGGCCAGAGCAGGACTGTGAATGCTGCTGAAATGCAGGAATGTGAGCTATTGCTGAAGTGATGGAGGTGGGTGGGAATCTTAGATGGTTTGTCCTTTCTGTAACACAATCCATAGTTTCTGCTTGAGCACAGACATTCCTAGTGAGCATTTCCTACAGCTGTTTCCAAATTGCGAGGTGGCTGCCTCTGAAGTGTTCCCTATGGATATAAGAAACATTGCTCCAAAGGTTCTCACTCCACCTCAGCGCTAAGAGCAGTATGTTAGCAGCATCCCACTGGTCATTAGTTCCCAGTCTCATAGAATCATAGGGTTGGAAGGGATCACATGGGTCATTTAGTCCATCCCCAACCGAATGTCAGGAGTGGAATTTGAACCCAGGCCTCTCTATGAAGACCAGAACCTGAGCCTGGTCTCCTTCCCACTGGGTGAAATATTCCAGATGGAGCTGCTTAATAGCACCTCGGTGGAGTAGTTCATTCTTCTGGGGTTCATGGTTGGACAGCAGGGTCGTTTCTTCCTCCTCGCATTCTTCACTACCCTCTACACCCTCACCTTGGCTGAGAACATCCTCATAATTTCATTAGTAATGTGGGATGCCCGTCTCTCCCACTTACACATGTATGTTCTGCTGGGGAACTTCTCCTGGCTGGAAATGTGCTACATCTCAGCCACTGTGCCCAAGATGCTCTTTGATCTGGCATTCCCATATGGAGTCATCTCCTTCCGCGACTGCTTCCTGCAGTTCTACTTCTTCTTCGCCCTTGGGAACACCGAATGCTTCCTCCTGGCAGCCATGGCCTTGGACCGGTACCTGGCCATCTGTCACCCACTGCACTACCCTATGCTTATGTCTCACCGATCCTGCATCACCTTGATAGCTGTTTGTTGGGTGTTCAGCTTCCTGTGGTACATTCCGCTAGTGTTTATGATCTCAAAATTGTCCTTCTGTGACTCCAACATCATTGACCACTTCGTGTGTGACCCAGGACCACTGCTAGCCCTCGCCTGTCCCCCACTTGGAAACATCCCAACTCTCTGTAACTTCTTTATGTCCACTGTGGTTCTTACTACCTTCCTCTTCATCATAATCTCATACACCCTGGTCATTCTCACTCTGATGAAGATGTCCAACCAGGACGGGCGACTCAAGGGCTTCTCAACAGTCTCCTCCCATTTGGCAGTGGTTACAATCTTTTACGGCTCAGTAGTAGCCAATTATATGGTGCCAGGTGGGGAGGGCAATGCATCTGCTGCCAAGGTGGTAACTCTCTTCTACACCGCCATCACAGCCCAGGTCAACCCACTGATCTACTGTCTGAGGAATGAGGGGGTGAGGGAGGCACTGGGGAAGTTGATGAAGGGGAAGGTGGGATGTAGGAAATAGAGATGGAAGCAAAAAAAAATGTAGGTGATCCTGGTAGGACTGAAAGGTAGTCAACAACAGTATGTCTTCCAAGACTGAGAACTTGCTCACATGGTAAGGTTAAAAATTTGAATGGCTAAATGGATGTTAAAACTCACACCATTTGGTTATGGGGGAATATATTCTCCTCTCCTCAGCCCATTAAATGTAATACACAATTGAGAATGATGTGTATCTTACAGCATACTCAATATTTCAATATAATAATAGTAGTAATAATAATAATAATTAATTAATAATAATTTTTAATAAATAAATGACTAGCTGGGTCTGTTGTTTTTCTGGGGCAGGGGAACCCATTTTCAGTGGAAGCAGACATTGCATTTAGTGCATGAGCCTCTGGTTCCTTTTTTTCTTCACAGTTCATTCCTCTATAAGCATGTTGTGGTTTTAGGATGTGACTTTGTCCTTCACTGTCTTACAGCATCAGGCATGGCTTTTTCTTCCTCACTTTTCATCATTAAGGAAGTATTTCTTCAAGCTGCCTCATACTTGAGATTCTGGAATAGCTAAATGTGTCCCAACTTCCCCCCAAAGGATCACAGGCTGTGGGTACTTGGTAGATTTGCCTGCTGAGAGCCAGTTTTTCAACTAGGACTTTGGAGACCAGGGTACACATCTTGTCTTAGCAATGAACTCACTTGGTGACCTTGAGCAAGTCAATGGGCTCAATTCCATGGCCCGCAGCTCCTGCATGGATACTGTGCTCACGCTCATGGGCAGAGTTTCTGCATGGCAGAATGGGCCAACAATGGGGATGCGTGTGGTTTGTGCACAGTTTGTGCACGTGCCGGTCTGCCCAGGACCGCAGGCTGTGGAATCAAGACCACTCCACTGTCTCTCAGCCTCAGTTCCCCATCTGTATCATAGGTTTAATCATGACCGACCTCACAGGGTCATTGTGAGGATGAACTAGATAAGGATAGTAAAGCACTTTGAACATGGAAAGGGCTACAGAAATAATAGTACTAAGCAGAACTGGAATCTTTTGTTTCTGCCATTTTAGGGAATTTCATGAAGGCGAGAGGAGGTTGGGGGGACAGAGTAAGTCAGTAACAGAGACAGAGGGGGTTAGCAGAGATGATAGCTATTTGTTTTCAACATGAAGCAGACATGGCCCTTCTAACTATCTGTGCAAACATGACTCTTGATACTTGTTCGCAGTAGAACTGGCATGAATACCTTCAGAAATTTATTTATTTTATTTATTTATTTATTTATATAAAAAATTTATCCCGCCCCTCCTGCCCTTTCAGGGCAGCCCAGGGCGGCAAACAGCAATATAAAAATAATTTAAAACAGTTAAAAATTCATAAAATGCGGGGGGGGGGGGGGGAAACCTCCACCCTCGCCAAATGCCTGGCGGAACAGCCAGGTCTTACGTAAATGTCAAAATGATGGGAGAGTGGGGGCCAACCGAGCCTCCTCTGGGAGCAAATTCCACAGCACAGGGGCGGCCACCGAAAAAGATCTAACATCGGTGGCCACCCACCTCACCCGGGAAACCTCTAAAAAGACTCCCACAGATAATCTCAAGGGTCACATGGGCACATGGGGAGTGAGGCGGTCCCACAGATAAGTAGGGTCCAGGCCGTGAAGGGCTTTAAAGATTAGAACCAGCACCTTGAACATGACCCAGTGCTTTATAGGCAGCCAGTGCAGACCCTGGAGCACTGGTGTCATGTGCTGACTGTGGCCCACCCCCATAAGGAGATGCGCCGTGGTATTCTGCACCAGCTGCAGCCTCCGGACCAGCTTCTCAGGCAGCCCTACATAAAGCGTATTGCAGTAAACCAGCCTCGAGGTGATGAAGGCATGGATGACAGTGGTGAGGTTGGAGTGTGAGAGATACGGCTGAAGCCGCTGGACAAGATGTAACTGCAAAAACACACTCCCCGCCACAGCCACAACCTGAGATTCCAGGCTGAGCTGTGAATCGAGGAGCACACCCAGACTCCACACTTGAGAGACCATGGGAGGGCGATGGGTGTACCTGTCGAAACCCCAGTACTCAGCCTGATCAAGGTATGCAATTAGTGCCCGATGGAGCACCCAATCTACCCATTGTCTGACTTTGGATACCGATTTTTTTATTTTCCATCCTGATTCCTATCCTGTACTGATTTTTACTGATCACTAAAATGGTAAATTGGTAACTTTGTAATGGTAATTCCCGGTATTTGGGGGTAACCTAGTGCCCGACTTGGCACCCAGGTACTGATCAGGCACCTGATAGATGACTCAGAAATGTAGGTAATACCTGAGGGTGCCAAACGTGCTATGTGTTTCAGCTCTAGCTACAGGTGTTCTGAGTTCAAACCCTTGGGGGCTTAAGATAACTGGCAGATATTGACACATAGCCGCTGTTATTCCTAAAGATGTGTACTGCCCTGCTACCTTTTTTTGTCCACCAAGGGACTATAGAGACATGTATTTTTGTGATACGTCTGTCTGTCTGTCTGTCTGTCTGTCTCTCTCTCTCTCTCTCTCTCTCTCTCTCTCCTATTCTATTCTAATCAAATTTATATGCAAACCTTCCCACAGGTTCAGGGCAGATCATTTAAAATGTACTTGTTTCAACCATAGGTTATAACAATAATCAGGGCAGCTCAGAAACAGTAAAAATATTAAAATGTATACAAAAGTACCCTAAAAAACCCCAACCCTCCCCCAATCCTTCACAAAACCCACCCAACACCACCTCCCAATTCCCCGCGCCCAAACCCCCTCCCACCAAAACCCACTCACGTACACTATTCTTGGCCACCAAATGCTTGTTCAAATGAAAAAATGTCTTACACCACCTCTGGAAGATGAGCAGGGTCAGACTCTACCAGACCCTCCAGGGGAAGGGAGTTCCATAGAATCAGGGCAGCAACCGAGGACGACACCCTGTGAGCTCTTGTCATATGGAGAAGGCTAAAATATGGTACCCACAGGGAGGTGCTCCCGGTCGATTGCAGGGGCAACAATGGGGCATGGAAGGACAGGCAATCTTTCAGATATGTGGGGCCCAGACCATATAGGGCCAACTGTCTCTCCGATATCTCCGCCTGGATGTCTCCATGCCAACTCAAACTGATCATGGCAAAAATTGAACTCCTGATCTTCCCTCCCAATCCTTCCTCTCCCTCTTCCCTGTCAATTACCATTGACGGGGTCTCCATCCTCCCTGTCCCCCAAGCTTGCAGCTTGGGCTTCAACTTTGACTCACACCTTACCTTCAAACCCTACATTGACTCCGTGGCCAAATCCTGCCGCTTCTCCCTTCACAACATTGCCAAGATCCACCCTTTTCTCTCTGTCTCCTCTGTCAAAACTCTCATCCACGCCCTAGTCATCTCACGCCTCGACTACTGTAACCTCCTCCTCGCTGGCCTTTCCCACTCCCACTTCCACCTAGCCCGTCGCTTTGACCATGTGCAGCCTCTCCTCTCCTTTCTCCGCTGGCTCCCCCTTCCTGAGTGTATTCTGCACAAGCTCCTCATCTTCACCTACAAAGCCCTTCACAACCTCGCTCCCCCCTACCTCTCTGCCCTGATCTCCCTCCGAACACCTGGTCATGCACTCCGCTCCTCTTCCATCCCCTCCCTCACCCTCCCATGCCTGTGCTGCTCCCCCAACCGCCTTCGTCCCTTTTCCTTCGCTGCCCCACATGCCTGGAACTCCCTCCCTGCCCTCGTCCACCTTGCCTCCACCCTCCACACCTTCAAGTCCCTCCTCAAATCCACCTCTTCCTCTCCGCCCTTTGTAACTCCTGCTAAGCATCCCCACCCAAGATTATCCCCCACCTGTTATCTGCAAACTCCCAATTACTGTAACCAAGCCAAGAACATGTACCTGAGCTCTCGCATCCTCATGAATGTTGCATCCCTTGTCTCTCTCTCTGTTCCCCCTTCCCTCTGTTCTCCCCTCCCCCTGTCTTTAGTTTGTGAGCTCTCGGGCAGGGACCATGTCTATCTTATTCTTTGTAAAGCCCCAGGTACATCGCTGGCGCTATGCTAATGCTAATGCTAATGCTAATGCTAATGCTAATGCTAATGCTAATAATAATAATTAATTAGGGGTGGGAGTTTCAGTTCCCCCGATATCCGATACTGCCGGTATTTTGCTGTACCGGAAGTATCAGATTAATCTGGTAATTGGGGGCACCGGTACCAGTTTCCCATGCCGGATTTTTTTACATTGCGGCCATTGAAATGAATGGCCGCAATGTAAAAGAAACAAAAAACAAACAAACCACTTTCCCTCCCCCGTCCAGACTGTGTGGGTGGAAGGGGGGACACCCCCCACCCACCCTGCCCACCCTGGATTTAAAAACATTTTTTTTACCTGAAGTGCCTGCTAGTGCGGGCTCCGGGCCACTGCCATGGTGGTGGCGGTGACCCAGAGCCCGCACCAGCAGGTACTAAGGTGATCTCTGGGGTGGGGGGTGGTTTAACACACACACCACCCCAGGGATCACCCTACCCCCTCACCCAGGGATCGCCTACCTTTTGCGCTCTGGGTGGCAGTGGCTGCAGCACAGCGGTACGGAGGCTTCAGTGCTGGCTGGCTTCCGCACTTACTAGGCCTTCCGGGGAAACCCGTGGAGCCGTGGGTTTTGTCCATGCCCTGGTTATCTCTCACCTTGATTACTGCCACCTCCTCCTTGCTGGACTCCCTCGCTCTCATCTGTCCCCCCTTATCTTCGACCCATTGCTTCAACCATGTGCAACCTCTCCTCTTTTCTTTTCACTGGCTCCCCCTTCCTGAACGTATCCTGTTTAAACTCCTGGTACTCATGTTCAAAACACTCCACGACCAAGCTCCCCCTTACCTCTCAGACCTAATCTCCCTATGCACTCCTGCACGTGCTCTCTTCTCTTCCTCTGTCCCCTCCCTCACTCTCCCTCATTTCTCCTGCTCACCTAACTACCTTCGACCCTTCTCCCTCGCTGCCCCCCATGCCTGGAACTCCCTCCCTACCCACATACGCCTTGCCCCCTCTCTCTGCTCCTTCAAATACCTCCTCAACACCCACTTTTTCCTCGCTGCCTTTCCCAATGCCTGCTAGTCGTTCCCCATATACTCACTGTCTGCCCTCCTCTGCAGACTGCTGCAACCAACCTGATTGTAACCAAGCCAAGAACATGCACCTGAGACTTTGCATTCACCTGAATGTTTGTTTGTCTTCTCCCCTGTCTCTCCCACTGTCCCCTCTCCCTGTCTCCCTCTCCTTGTCCTTTAGATTGTAAGCCACAGGCAGCGACTGAATCTATTTCTATGTTCTGTACAGCACCAGGCACATGGCTGGTGCTATATAAATGTTTATAATAATAATAATAGAGTGAAGCAACAGGATTTAGCAAGAGCCTGGATCTGAGGTATAAAGGAGAGAGAAGAGTCAAGGATAAATCCTAGGCTTGAGGGACAGTCTGGATGGTGTTCTTTGGCAGAAATCGAATCACGGGAACATATTTTACTTAGATGTCCTTACTACTCCCATCTGAGATATGCTTGGTTAGCTCCCCTCATGGAAGATAGGCTAATGTCTCCCTTTGAATCTTTTAGTTATTTAACTACCCTATTCCAAGTGAGTCAGTTAATCTCCGTAACAATGTTTCTCCTTCTAGCGGCAAAAGACGTGTGTGTGTTCACGCCCACCTAGCTTCCAACATACTGAAAGGTAAACTGTAGCATTAGTTCAACTTGACAGTACAGAATATTATTATTCTCCTTTACTGTGAAGTTGTGTTAGACCTGTTAGGTCACAGTGCCCTGTGACCTAGTACGATCTCGTTCAACCATGCCTCAGTTATCAATTGTATACTTTTCTGCTGTATCAAACTTTTGGTTGCATAGTGTATTATTATCAACCTTATCGACACAGTTATACTTTTACCATATGTTTTAATGATGGCTTAAACACCTGTTTTATTCAGTTTTATTTATATGTTCTTTCCTTGTATGTTTTTATATGTTTTTTTATGTTTTTATGTTTTTATATGTATTGTGTGTATTTTTGTCTTGTATGGTTTTTTGTTTATTGTTGGCCATGGTGAAAGCCCGTGCCAAAATAAATTTACTATTACTATTACTACAATTATTTACAACACACAGTATCTAAACCAAAGAGAATAAAAGGGAACACAATATCAATTAATATACACATTTATGTGGGGGGGTTCCACTCCATATATATATATATATATATATATATATATATATATATAAAGAGAGAGAGAGAGAGAGAGAGAGAGAGAGAGAGATATATATATATATATAATATTAGATAAAAAATCTAAAATAAAATAAATATATAAAAACATTATTTTGGAGGGGAAAATGGAGAAGGGAAGGAGAGGCCGGTCTGTTGCCCATTGGGGAGGCAATGGGGCACGTGCCAGAGGTGGGAGGGCTGTGCCAGGGGAGTGGCAGCAGGCAGCAGCAGTAGCCAGAGGCAGAGCACATCATCACCCCCCAAACTCAGCAGGCCTGCTTTAGAGCAACAGGCTTCAGCAGCTCAGCATCGCCTCCTGGCAAAACCCTCCTCCACTGCCACGCAGGGCACTGGAAGACCTGCAGGACTTGAGGCTGCGTCTGTCTCTGTTATTGGTGATGCTGGAGCAGGTGCTGGTGCTTCTTCCGATGTTCCTCCAGAGCCACCAATGTCCCCCACTGTTGAGGCGATGCCCAGAATGCCAGAGGTGGTGGATCCCATCCCGGCTGCTAGAGGCAGGGCCCTATCCCCAGTCAATGTCAGTAGGGAGAGGAGTAGCAGCAGCAGCAGCAGCACTAGCAGCTACAGAGGGGGGCACAGGGAGATGCCCGCAGCATGGGGGGCACAGGCAGTCTAGCTTCAGGGTCCCAGTACTCCCCTTCATGGGACATCACCGTGATCGTGGACAGTGAGTCAGAGGCAGACACTAGTGCCGCAGAGATGTCTGGAGCTGAGGCAATGGCTGAGCCTCCTCCCAGAGCTGTGTTGCCAGAGCCACCAAGTTCTCCCCCTCCTAGCAGTGCTGGAAGCAGTGCATCATCCGGGGTGCACAAGAAGGCAGGAGGGGAAAAAAAATCCTCAGTCTGGGATCATTTTAAGCAGGTGAGGGCAGATGATCCCAGAGAGGTGTATTTCACATTGTGCAATAAGCTGGTGAAGCGTGGACAAGTGCTCGCCAATCTTGGGACAACTGCACTGCCGAGGCACCTGAAGTCATGCCACAGTGCTCTGCTGCTCAGCGAGAAGGCAGGGGAAGTGGATACCAGCGGGTTCCCATCTGCAGCTCCCAGTTGCCCGACTCCTTCAGTGGGCCAGTGTCCTGCACCAACTGCTGCTGCCTCTAGCAGTAGGAATAGTATGGGGGTAGGACAGCAACAGGGGTCTCACCAGCAGCACCGTCAGTCTACCATGGAGGAGCTGGGGTGGGGGGATCTGTCAAGGCCATCGGCAGGGCGCCATGGCACTGGTTTCCAAGAGAAAGTGAAGTGCTTGTTGGCAGAAATGATAGCCCTGGATGGCCAGTCCTTGACAATTGTGGAGGACAAGGGCTTCCAGCGGCTGATTGGGTTCCTGGCCCCCAACTTTAAGCTGCCTTCCCTCTCCACCCTGAGTCGGACTGTGGTGCCACAGCTCTACAGGGCTTTGAAGGAGCGGGTGAGGGAGCAGCTGGAAGGGGGTGGGTGGGGGACCACGGTCCACTTCACCACTGACCTATCGTCCACCAGAAACGCACAGCATGCCTACCTGGCAGTGACTGCACACTGGTGGCAGGACCCAGAGGCAGCGCTTGGCAGTGGCAGGAGGGGTCCTGAAGCAAGGTATAGGTGGGCCCTGATTCAGGCACAAGTCACGTACAGCTCCCACACCTCAAGGAGCCTCAAGGTGCGGCCTTCACCAAGGGGTGTGTGGTCATGGACAATGCAGTCAATATCATAAAGGCAGTCCGTGACGGGGGCTTCACAAGCATCCCTTGTGCCGCACACACCCTCAATCTTGTGGTGAAGGATGCTCTGGGCTTGGGGGAGAAGGGGATTGGACCAGGCACCCTTAGCTCCCTGGTCGACCAGTGGAGGAAGCTGATGGGGTTCTTCAACCGCAGCGTGAAGGGCAGTGAGCTCCTCCGGGAGAAGCAGGATGTCTCCACCAGGTGGAATTCCACCTTCCTGATGCTCAAGCAGCTTCTTGAGCAGAAAGCCACCCTGCATCAGGTGGAACTAGAGACAGACATTGAGGCACCTTCAGGGTACAACAGGGAGGAATGGGAGATTCTAGCTCACACGGTCTTCATCCTCAGACCATTCCTGGCTGTGACGGAGACCATGAGCAGCTCCACCGCCACCCTCAGCCAGGTGACCCCACTGGTTCATAGTTTCCAGAGGAGCCTGGACAAGTTTCTTGGGGGGTGGGATTGTGGCCCTGCAGGCAGGAAGCTCTCTGATGAGGTGCTTGACTTGGCACGGAACCCGAAGGCGGGGCTGAGTGCACGCTTTCCTCCCTACGCCGGGAGGAATATGTCCTGGCAAAAATGCTGAACCCCAGGATCAAGGACAGTGGTCTTTGGCCTCTGGAAGGGTACACTGGTGCAGAAGGTCAGGCAGGCAGAGCGGGCCATGCAGCCGGATGCTCTTGGGGATGAGGGGAGTGGGAGCAGCGACTCCTTCCAGCCTTCTGGGTCTATCCCTGCCCCCAGCCCTAGAAGTAGCAGCTGCACCAGCAGCAGGATGAGCAACAGCAGCAGGGCCGCTACTAGTGCCAGCAGCTCCTCCTGTGTGCAGTCTACTCTGGGGAGCATGGGCCCAGCACAAAAGGGCAAGCAGCATGGCTGAGGGCAGTGGGGCAGGTGGTGCCCACCCAGAGCTACCAGAGGGAGTATGATGGTGCCTCAGCAGCAGTGGAGACCTACCTGGAGGAGGAGCCATGCATTGATCCCAGCAGCGATCCCTTGGCCTACTGGGCTGGCAAGGCCAACGTGTGGCCGGCCCTATCGAAAATGGCCAAGGGTATCCTGTCCTGCCCACCAACCAGTGTCCCCAGCAAGAGGGTGTTCTCCATGGCGGGGGACATTTGCTCCCTGCACCATCTGAGACTGGGGGCCAAGTTGGTGGAGCAGTTGCT
>QEPC01006749.1:325071-348908 GCA_003113815.1 Sphenodon punctatus | reverse complement strand
GGGAGGAATCACCTCTGTTTTTGGATCCGGTTACAGCTTTCGCTGACTTTTTGACTTTGTGGATCAGGTTACAACCTGTGTTGACATCTTGAAGATTGTCCTTTTGAATAACATTATACAGAACCCCTGAAGAAGCTGCAGTGGCAGCGAAACGATCGTTGGGACTTTCATACTTTGCTGCCCTCCTGCCTTTGGACTTTTGGGTTTGAGTTTCCACTTGGGAACTTTGAGTGTTTGCAGTTTTCAGCTCCTTTTTCCTGAATGGTTTCTTGGTTCTCCCTGTTATATATTTGCATTGATACATAAATGTACTCTTAGTTTTAACTCCCTTGAAGTATTTGCTTTTGTGATGTATGTTATTTACTGGCCTCTGTTTGGAATGGTAATTATTCATTATTAGTCTCTTTTTCTTTGGGCATGGCTTCCCCCTCATTGTTCTCTGACCCCACATCTTTGATCATTTGAGAAAATATTGTCTTGTCCTTCCTCCAGCTTAGGACATCAGAACTGAAATATTGTCTGAGTCTCTCAATGTCTCTTATATTTATATGGTACCAGTTAACTGAGAATTATGACATCCTTCAGAAATGCTCTAAGAACTAACTCTGACTGTACAGAACTGTGAGGGGGCTCAAGACTTTCCCTGCCATATTGGCAATAACAATCTAGCCAAGGGGTTGAAGAGGAGGGGTGGATATGGCTGCTTTAGCAGTGATGGGAAGGGTCTGTCTCTTTTGATAATAACAACGCCAATGCAATGGTCCATTGACTGCTTAGAAGCAGCATGTATAGAGGTGGGGAAATAAATTGCTGTATCAGGTTGTGATTTCATTCTCTGGGTGTTACTGTTTTCCCATGTTTTGCCTTGTAGCAGAGTGAAGTGGAGGGCCTCAGCTGTGCCTGTGTCAGGCCCTAGTCTTCAACTCCTGCCCTCAGGGCTGCTAGTTCTTTAGGGCTACAGCCTTGGCCTATCTCTGGTGCAGCCTTTCCCCCATGAGTCCGCCGTGCCTTGTCTTGACATATCTGACCCATCTCTTATCTGTGTAGCTGTTGTCATGCCTGACAGCTTCCTGGCACTCTGCATATTAGGTGTGACTGTTTGTTTTTTTAAACCCGATTCGATGGCCTACTGATCTGGGATGAGAGCCGGAAACCCAAACCACTACACAAGCTTTCAAACGACACTTTTATAATGGAAATTGCTTTTCAAGAATTAACAGAATACAAACAACTGTTGGAACCCCGCCTCTCTTGGCTACAAGCACTGACCCCAGAGTTTTTTCTTGTTTAAAGTCTTCCAACTGCTGTGCGGTGCCGCAGTGTTGTCCAGGAAGATTAACTGCAGTGACGCTTCCCGCTGGATCAGCATGGAAGGTTCCCCGTCCTCCTGCCCCTGACAGTCATTCTGTTCCTTGCCGCTCTGCGCCTTCTTCATTCTTTTCCTGAGAACAACCCTCCCACAGTCACTCTCAAAGGGTTTTTAAACTGCCAAACCCCTTCCCTTACACACTCCTTCAGGAGAGCTCTCTCTTCTTCCCCTCTCCCTTCCTCATCTTCCATTACTCCTCTACGATCCCCCCCCCCGCATTCCATCTCCCTAGCAACCGTTGCCTGGACCAATCCACACTCCTCTCCCCCTCCATTTTTTCCAACCCATCCAAGTAAATCTTGTTGTATCTCCCGGCTAGCTATTATCATAAGCAGGGTTCCTGTTTTTCCGTTTAGCACAAAAAAACAGAGAAAGACATGGAATTCCTGTTTTATCAGAGAAAAATGTGGCATTCCAATTTTCCCAGAGAAAAACAAAGAATTCCAGGTTTTTCTGGAAATTTTGGCCTGCAAAAACTCACTAGTGGCAGTAGAAATGTAAAGGAGCTGGAAGCTCTATGGAGGTTCCGGTGTGCGCCTGTATCTGAGAGAAGAGATTTGGCATGAGAAGATAACAACTGTGTCTGGCAGAGGTATGCAGGGGTTGATACCAGGGCTAGCATAGAGGAGGAGATTGGATCGGCACTGCCCCATCACCTGCAGAGGGAGAGACTTGGGTTCCGTGCCAGGGCTGGCTGGTGTGGGGTATTGTTTTATTTTGTTATTTGAGTGACAGTGGCAACCAGCGCATCAAATTGTCACAAAAAATGAATAATTTCCAGTAAACGCATTCTAATTTTAATGGACAAACCCCACAGATTTTAGTGTTTTATTCAGAGAATGCGGTGTGTGTGTGTGTGTGTGTGTGTGTGTGTGTGTGTTTCAGAGAATTTCCAAATTTTTGGCAGAGAAAACTAGGAACACTGCTCATCAGCCATTTTGGGCCTAGTCGATGATACAATTTGTATCATGGGCTCCATTACTTAGGCACAAAGAGTGCTTGCATTTTACAGATAGTCACAAGAGACACACCAAAAAGATTTGACTTTGTATGTGGCAAGGAGCAGCTAAGGAGGAAGCAAGTTGTCTGTATCTTTGTTCAAGGACGATTCCTCTACCTAGCCGATGCTCTTAAACAAGGCTGTGGAACTCTATCCTGGCGGCGGTCCGCCTTTCTCTGAACCTCTCCTCCTTCCATAGACAATGCAAAACCTGGCTCTTTTGCCAAGTGTTTGGTGAGAAGGATGGGTAGTGGGTGCCGTCGCACTTTATGCAACATGTGACAAATGCGCTTTACCAAGGTGGATTTTGTAGCTTGGTAAAGCGTATTTGTCAGTGCTCTGAAAAGCTTCAATCATGTGCGGCACATCTTTCCATCGTAATCAAAGCCACGCTTAGTTTTCATGCAGATGTGTGTCCCGCCGCCCAAACTCTTAAGTACACTTTTAATCATGTCAGAAAGCACCCGAGAAAGGACTCTCGACAAGGAGGGTCTGATCCGGTACGAGAGTTCCAAGTCTTCCTAGACAGGGGACAAGCAGAAACTGTAGATATTAGAGAGAAATCTACTCTGGTGTGATCCTTCAGCTCCTGCTAACATCTATAATGGCCCATGCTGCTAACTGTGTTGATACAGTAGCTGGACAGACTACATAAATGTATTTAAATACATTATTAATAAAATGTATAATAATACCTATTATGATGATATTCAGTAACAAAAAACCTACAGTTCAATAACAGATGTAAGGCTCATATACATAAAACTATGATCCCAAAAGCAAGGAAATTCCACATTAAGGCTGACACCTTAACTTGCACATCATTGTGACACCACAGACCTTGAACAGTAAGACATACTGCCGAGGCTCACAACTCAGGGACCAGACACCCACAGTTCGCCCTTGGACTTTCAGCCAACATCCTCTTCATCTGCACATTGAAACCCGCGCTCTCCACTGAGCCTAAACAAATCCTCCCTGGCACAGCTGCCCCTTTCCCCTCATTACAGTTGGGAAGCTGTGGAACTGCACGGAAATGGTGCAGTCTCTGATTGTCTGTGAAAATGGTGTGGTTTCTTTACTCACTGGTACAAGGAGGACCCAGTGGAACTGAACGTTGGGGCCATGATACTCCCTGTTGGGACTTTACTGGGCGTCTTCTGCACATCAGTGAAACCATGGGGAAAATCAGCCCAACTTTACTTACTGTGATGACATCTAATGGCAGAGTAGTTTGATCAAATGCTCATAGAATCAGAGAATATTTGGGCTAGAAGTGTCCTCAAGGATTTTCTAATCCAGCCCCCTGTGCCAAGGCAGGATACCCTCTGTTTACAGCATTAGGGACAGATGCTGGTTCAGCCGGGTTTTGAAAACCTCTAAGGAACCGGAAGGAGGTTCTACAACCACTTTGGGAAACTTGTTCCATTGCCCAATTGTTATTGTAGTTAGGAAGATTTTCCTTTCTCATACTGCTCCATGCTGCCACCCCATAGACTCTGCCCACCAGGGGGAGTTCTTTTGGTAGCATCGTAAACATGGGCACTTTCACTGGTGCCCCGTGCGTGGGTGTATATCCCCTGTGGATCATCTCTCAAGTCGGGTGCAGGTAACCCAGCTGACAGATGACAAGGGGGAACAGGGAAACCCATCTGCCAGGGGACAGGGTATCTCTCAGCTGGGTTTTCCTGTTCCCCACTGGTCAGCTGTCAAGAAGGATAAGGGAAATCCATCCCTCATGGAGGTACTTAACAAAACTGACCAAGCTCTGATTTCAGGGCCAGACTTAGGATTTGTGGGGCCCAGGGCAAAGATAAAATGTGGGGGCCCTAGTGGCCCCTCCCCCTTGGGGGCAACCCCTGTAGTGCCCTGAAGGAGGTCATGTTTGGGGCCCCACTGAGAGGAAGTGTTGCCCCCACAACCTATCGTGATGAAAACAGAGACCACTGTGGGGTTTCAGAAAGAGCAGGGCCCGGGGCGGTAACCCCAAGTCGACCTGTGGTAAAATGCAGCCATGTCCTGTTCCCATGCTATTCTGGTGGTTACTGATGTTTTCTAAGCCACCCTTAGGGGAAGAGTGTGGAAAAAATGTTAGTAAATGAATTAATTAAATAAATAAAAACTTCCTCCCTCCTCCCACACACACATCACAGTTTCCTCTGGGCTTTGATGATGACTAGATCGGTGGTTCTGCTCCCTCTCTTTCTCCCCCCCCCCTTCCCACCCACCAATTGCTTCCTCTACCCCCTCCCCGTTGTTCTTTGACGCTGACTCTCTCTCCTCCTTGTCACGCTATTATTTTGGAAATTCCCTGTAGAGCTAGGTGCTTGCAGATTGTAGTCCTTCTTGTGCTCTACCCCCTCCAAATGCCTTACACCCCCCTGTCTGAGAGACTAGGAGATAGATGACCTTTGCGGTCCCCTCCAGCCTTCAAGTTCTATGATTCTGTGAACAAGATTTGTTTTTGATATGATACAAATGGAGAAATTGATTTTTATATTGTGCTTCATTGAGGTTTAATAGTTAGTCAAAATCTCCCACCCCATCATTGGTGGAAGGAGGGACGGAAGAGGATAGAATTGCTATGGAACATTGTCTTCTGCTCACAGCTTTCAGTTACCACATCCCAGTCCCTCCACAAAGCTCCCCACAGCACTCCCAGGACACAGCGGGCCTTGACTGTGTCCTAATGGACACAGAACATGCCCACAAGAGCCAATGTGGTGTAATGGCTAGCTGTGCAGTACTTGGACCGGGAGATAGGGGTGCACTCTGGTTCAAGTTTTGCCTTAGCCAGAAACTTACTGGGTGACCTTGGGTCAGTCACAATATTCTCTTACCCTAACCTACCTCACAGGGTTGTTGTGAGGATTAAAAGTTGTGTTTATATGTAAATCACTCTGAGTGCAATGGCAAGGAGACGCTATATAAAAATAAAGATTATTATATTGGTTGAGAAAGTCCTGGCTGTGGTGGGCTAGGACTCAGATCGTTCCAATGCAACCCAGTTCAGGTCAATCTTGGGTCAAAATCTCTGGCCCTATCAGGGTTCTAACTTCAAAAGCAGGTCTTTAGAGAAGTCTCAGAGCACATCTAGGTTGTAGAGACATGGTAGGATAGCTACAATATGGTGCTGGGGGAAACACAGAGGGGATGGGAGCAGGAAAGTCCCTATGGCCAACTCTTTTTCTGATGACGCTGCCCCTTTCTGTTCTCACATCCCCAGTTTTCTGGGTTAGCCTAGATAAGCATGGCTCCTCACAGGGCCCTGAAACTCGAAGTCAAATCCTGAAGGGGTGAATACTCTCACCAACAGTAATTGAAGGAGGCCCAGAATCATGTCCCCAATAGGAGACGTGAGTCCTGGCCTGCCACAGTCCTGCTACACCACTGTCAAAAAATATCTCTTATTAGACTAACGACTGTTGGTGAGAGTATGCATGCTTACCGGTTATTATTAACCTAAAGCCACTATTCAGCTTCCCCATGTCTTCTAAAATTTGTTTGGGTGTATTACCTCTACGATAAGTCACTCATTAATGACCAGGTCACACATTTCACCATTCTATAGACAGTGCTAAAATTGTTAGCTATGCAAGTGTTGGCATCTTGGTAGTTGAACACACATGGTATTGTTGGGTACTAAGTAGTACTTATTTACATCCCAACAAATTACTTGGGTTACTAAATTTACAGTTACTGCATTACTTATAGTGCATTTCTGTGCCTTCCAAGTACTGAAGGAAGGGAGAAGAGAGATGCGGTGTTACTGTGCAAATTTACAAACAAGCCAAACATCAGACAGAGTGAACCAGAACTGGTAGTTTGTTAAGAGTACATCAGAACATTAGTAACCTGATAACCCAATAATGGTATTTTACAGAATGTGGGAGTTTTGGATTCCCAGTTTACTAACTATTTATTGATTTATTTTTTTATTTAAAACTTTTCTACCCAGCGGTTCCTGCCACAGGCAGCTCATGGTGGTTTACAAATATTAAAAGTAATACTTAAAACAACATTAAAAGGAGGAAAAAGTCACATCCCGCCATCCGCAACACACACACCCCCTTCATGCCCCCACCGGAAGGGAGTTCCACAGTCGTGGCGTGGCCACCGAGAATGCCCCCCCCGCATGGCCCCCCTGCATGGCCCCCCCCCAAAAAAACAGGAGACCTCTAGCAGGGCACCCCCAGATGACTGCAGGGGCCAATCCAGGACCCTGGGAGTGAGGTGATGTCACAGATAGGCTGGGACCAGACTGTTTAGGGATTTATAGACCAAATCCAAAACCTTGAATCGGGCCTGGAAAACCACCAGTAGCCAGTGCAGAGAACGGAGCACTGGTGTAATGTGCTCCTGGCGGTCTAGTCCCACGAAGAGACAGGCTACCACATTCTTCACCAGCTGCAATTTCAAAGCCGTCACCATGGGTAGTCCCACGTAGAGTGCATTAAAGTATTCTAATCCAGAGGTGATGAAAGCATGGATGACAGTGGCCAGCTCTGAATCTGAGGCAAACGGCCGAAGCCGTCGCACCAGATGTAATTGGTGAAAAGCACTCCTTGCCACAGTCTCCACCTGGAGATTCAGGCAGAGCTGGGCATTGAGGAGCACCCCCAAACTCTGTACCTGGGAGGCCAAAGGGGGGCAGACACCATCAATAATGGGGGTCGCCAACTCCATCGCCTTCCCCACTAGCATCACCTCCTTCTTGTCAGGATTCAGCCTCAGTCGATTAGCCCTCATCCAGTCCCCAACAGCCTCCAAACACCGAGTAAGCCCCGAGACCACCAGGTGTGGGTCTGTTGAAAAAGAGAGAGGTAGAGCTGGGTGTCATCAGCATATTGATGACACCACACACCGAATCTGCCAGTCACTTCACCAAGCGGCTGTATATACACGTTGAACAGGAGAGGGGACAGAACGGAACCCTGCAGGACTCCACACGAGAGGAATCAGTATGATGAAAAATAATCCCCTATCACCTTCCGCTGGGTTCTTCCAGAAAGGAAAGAGCAGAACCATTCAAGAACATCTTGCCCACCCCTGTAAAGTCCCACAGCTGTGTCACCAACATCTCATGATCAACAGTGTCAAACGCAGTTGACAGATCAAACAATATCAATAGGGTCAAACAACCCCAATCAATTCCTGGCATAGGTCATCTACCAAAGCCACAAGCGCCATCTCGGTGTCATGCCCCAGACAAAAGCCCAACTGAGAGGAATCAAGAAAACCGATGTGATCAAGGTGCTCCTGCATCTGCTGGGCCTCCACCCGTTCAATAACCTTCCCTAACTGAGGGTATTTACTATTTTCAGAAGTGACGCTGCCACACTTAGCAACACTTTACCCCACCTCGGGGTCACAACCACCGTCACTTCTGTTCAGCACCTGCCAGATGTTCACCATGCATTACCTCGAATTGTGGTAGCAGTTACCACCAGTTTTGATCTCGGAAAATTGCGGGGAACAGCCAGTGGTAAGCACTATCACCGGTCAGGGCATAATGTGGTAAGGTGGACCATCATGTCTGTTCTGGGCACCGGCCTAACCCAGGAAGGGGTGGCGACTGTTATGCTGGATTGGGTCTAAGTGTGGTAGCATCATTTCTGAAAATACCCTGATTGTTGATTCGATCAGAATCCGACGAAATATATATAAAAATAGAATAATTAACCAGAGCATGCAAAAAATGGCCTCCAGGTCATTTTCTACATGCACAAAATGGCTGTTGCCATTACCCAAAATGGTGTCAGTGCTATCTCTGCCATTTTGTGTAAGGGCAGTGTGCTTTTTGCGGTTGGTGTTTTTCGTTTTGTTTTTAAAATAAATTTGGTTGGGATTCTGATCAGAACACATTCCAATCAGAATTCTGATCGAAAAACTAATAGTATTTGCAGCTCAGAAGCATCTGCACTAAACCACATAATGCGAAAGATTATAGTAGAGAACCATTCAAAATAGAAAAAATATTATTCACCCATAATAAATCAGTGGGGAAAACGGGCAGGATATATAAGAAGTTAAAGAATCTGGTGTATGATGAATCTAACACTTACTTAGAAAAATGGGAGAAAGATCTTAAGATCTACATAGGGGAAAAAGATTCTAAAAAGATATGGCACCATATGAGCAAGTGTGCCTCCTCTTTGGAGGTTAAGGAAACCCAGGTGAAAGTAGCTACCAGATATTATTTAACGCCATCAAGGCTGAGATCCAAACGGCAAAGGTCTTTGTTGGAAACCGTGTGGTATGGAGGAAGGTTATAGACACTGCTGGTGGGACTGTTGGAAAATCCAAGCATTATGGTCAAAGGTATGGAAAATAGCGAATAAAGTGGAGGACACTGTGATACCATATCAAGCCAGAGATAGCCCTACTGGGCCTATACGCAGAATCAAAAAACATACAGATATGTCAAGACTCTTGTAAAGTTTTATTTTTGGCAGCATTAAACATCATAGCCAGACACTGGGGGTCAGAAGAGGAACTCTCATACGAAGAATGGATTAACAGGATATGGATGATGTTCACCATGGAAAATCTGCATGTAGGGCTACAGAACAAGCTCACCGTCTTCAAAGCAGTATGGTCTCCAATTATACATGCACTTGAAGGAAATGAGATGAGAAACGAAGACCTTCAGACTCTCGTTGACTACCAGTTCTAAGCCTTCACTAGATGAACATTATAAAGAAATGAACCTTGTTCGCGAATTTCTTTTTCTTTTTTCTATGGATAGAAAGCAGCACACTTACCGCAGTTAAGATATGTTTACTGATATTGACCTATGAAATGGGCGATCCAAGGGTTGTACTAAATCTATGTAAATGGTCAATAGTTATGCACCTTGAAATACATTAGTAGATAAAAAGTTTATTAAAAAAAATAAAATAAATTTGGTCAGGATTCTGATCAGAACACGTGTTCCAATCAGAATTCTGATCGAAAACCGACTATCTGTTCCATTTTCATGGAAATGTTAGGTGAAAAGGTTACCAAAATTATTTGTTTTGGAAACAAATTGGTCTTTAGGAACCACAAGTCTTCAAATTTAGAAACTTTCCAACAGCCTGGAAGGGGCTGGTTGAGAGGTTGTGGGTGGGGGGTGAGTGGAGGGTTTAGGGGGATGGGAGGGTTGTTGGGTGGCGAGGGTAAAAAGGAACAGTTGGTGGGGGGGTCAGGGTTTTATGCTGTTTTATATGTTTTATATGCTGTTTTATTTGTTTTGTAAGCCGCCCTGAGCCATTTGGGAAGGGCAGGGTAAAAACTGAGGAGGAGCTGGCCCTGAGGAATTCGCTGCCCTTCACACTGCAAGTAAAGAACCCAGCCAGCTCCCTCCCCCGCTGGATCAGGGATTTAAGGGTGTCTTCCTCAATCCCCTATCCCCCAAGCCCATGTCAGGGATAGGAGCTGGGGACAGAGAGGGACGCGGTGGTGCTGGTACCTTTGGGGCGCTCACCCCTGCCGGCGCCCCCAGATCCCGCCGGCCAGTACACCTACACCCCCGCTGGCAACAAGGGACGCGGAGCACGCACCTGCTCCCGACGTAGCATCGGGCCGTAACCCGGCAACCAAAAGCCCTGCACGCATGAGCAAACCACACCTGGAAGTAGGGTTGCGGTGATCCACGCGCTTGCTGGCAAAGGCAGGGGGCACGCCTAACTAAACCTGGGACAAGCAACAGTCAGTGCTGGTGATCGGATCTTGTGCCGTGAGACTGGCCCCTTGAGTGCGTTGTGCGGAGAGCGGAGTGAGGGGCGAAGTTATAGAGTGCAAGAGAATCGAGAGAAAGGTGAGTTTGTGGGAGAGTGACTGGGTAGCAAGAGTGTGTGCTGTGCGAGTCTTTGTTTCCTACTGATCCTTCCAGTCCCCCTCTATCCCATGTGCGTGTCCTTTCCCTTCCTGCCCCCCCGACCCCGGGGTTCCCCGGGCCCTTCCCCCGCTATACCATCACCGATTTGGCACCCCCGTCCCTTCCCTGTGTGTACGTGTTCGTGGAAGAGGTTTAGGGTGGGCACCCTATCGCTTACCAGTCCCTGTGATGAGTTTTGGTGTGGGACTGCTCTTGTATCTCATTCCCTTCACCACTATAAGACCCTGAGGGATGCTTTTGACCAGTTGAGTGCCCTTGCGATTGAAGCGCGGCTGTGTGCCCCTAACCCTGCGTGGTTCCCTAACAATATCACCAGCATTTACTGGAATCCCTTCTCCCTACAAACCCTGTTGGGTGAGGTTAGGGGTCATGGACCATAGATTTGGGAGCGGGGGATTACCGGACAGGGCTGTGGAGGGTACAGACCCCTCCGCAGCTGCAGACCTGACCTTAGGGGAGGGGGCTTATGCAGCACCTCCAATGGGACCCGCAGCTGCGGGACCCGGGCCTGAGGATACGGGGGTCCTTGACACTGTGCGGGGGTTGCAGGCCCTGGCTATGGACATCCGAGATTTACAGGAGCGTCCGCGGGACCTGGGCCCCCGGGAACCCAAGGGGCCCTCAATTGCTAAGTTTAATGGGGACCGGAAAATGTTCCAAGGGTTCATAGCTTTATGTGAATTGGCTTTTTCAGTACAACCCCGTACCTATGCTGTGGATCAGGCTAAAGTAGCCTTCATCCTGGGACACTTAGAGGGGTTAGTCCTCTCGTGGGCTAACCCCCTGTTGATCAAGCAGGATCCGTTGGTTCGGGATTATGCGGCCTTTAAAAGGGAATTTATGTTTCTGTTTGGCTATCCCCATAGGGTTAGGGATGCAGAAACGGCCATTTTAGAATTAAGGCAGGGGCGTGGGTCTCTATTAGAATATGTGGCCCAGTTTCAACAGTTAGCGGCAGAATTATCATGGCCAGATAATGTACTTAAGGTGATGTTTCGGAAAGGATTAAACAATGAGATTAAGGACCAGCTAGCATACACCCCATTGCCAGAAAAGTGGGCAGAATTAGTGACCCTCACGATCCAGATCGACGAACGCTTGGCCGAAAGATGACGAGAGCAACAAGGCAATCGAGGAGTCCTCCCCCGGCGTTATGTGCAAGCCCCCCCTCATCCCAAAACGCTGAGGATGGATGCCGGAGAACCGATGCAACTAGGGGCGTCCAGGGGACCCTTGCTTCCAGAAGAAAGGGAGTGACGACGCCAGGGCCGCCTATGCTTTTACTGCGGGGGCTCGTCACATTTTGTGTGATCCTGCCCGCAACTACCCTTATCCTGGCATCAGCCGGGAAACTACCAGGGCCGGGACGATCAGGGGGCACCTCTGTAAATGCTACATCACCCCTGAAGATTGTGGCAGTCCCTCCAGTTACCGTCGAACATCTCCAGGTAACCTTAGCCCTTACATGGGATAGGCACCACTCCTTAATCCGACGAGCCCTGATAGATTCCGGGGCTTCTAGTAACTTCATTGATTGGGGACTAGTGCAAAAATGGGGCCTACCAGTACAACCCCGGGGTCGGGCCGAAATAGTCCATGCCATTGATGGTTCCCCCTTGGCCTCCGGACCCGTGATACTTTGTACCCAGGCCCTTGTGGGACAGATCGGTGAACACAGAGAAACCCTGCAATTTGACGTGGTCCAAACCCCTATGTTCCCTATAGTTTTGGGAATTCCGTGGCTCCAGCGCCACAACCCACAGATCAACTGGATTACAGGGAGGATGGGGTTTCTCTCTCCATTTTGTAAGGGACATTGTTTGCAACCCCCCCCCCTGCCGCCAGCTAGGGAACCCTGGAGCGCCCTAGTAACTACACCTTTAACCGGGGATCTCCCAACCAACTATTCTGATTTTGGCGATGATTTTTGTGAACAAGAAGCAGCTACGTTACCACCACACTGGCCCTACGATTGCCCGATAGATTTGCTCCCCAGAGGGGAACCTTCGTATGGGCGAATTTATGCCCTTGCAGATCCCGAGTTAAAGGCATTAAAGGCGTACCTCGATGAACATTTATGCCAGGGGGTTCATTTGGCATTCAGTATCCCCGGCAGGTTCTCCTATTTTCTTTGTGTCCAAAAAGGACGGTGGCCTGCGACCATGCGTAGACTACCGGAACCTCAACCGCATTACTATCAAAAATCAGTACCCGTTGCCCCTCATCCCTGAGTTTTTGACCCAATTACATGGAGCTCAAATCTATACTAAATTGGATCTACGATGGGCCTACAATTTGCTGCGAATTCGAGCAGGGGACGAGTGGAAAACGGCATTTCGGACCCGGTACGGTCATTTTGAATATCTGGTGATGCCGTTTGGCTTGGCCAATGCCCCTGCCGCCTTCCAACACCTAATGAACGATATATTTCGTGATATCCTCGACCTTCTTGTAATAATTTACCTGGACGATATCTTGATTTTCTCCACTACTGTGCAGGAACATATACAGCACGTGCGAGTGGTATTACAACGCTTGCGCCAAAACCATCTCTATTGCAAATTAGAGAAATGTACCTTTCATGCCACGTCAGTAGCCTTTTTAGGCTTCATCATATCCCCCCAGGGCATTAAAATGGAGCAACAAAAGGTCGAGGTCATAGAACAATGGGCTCCTCCCAACAATGTCAAGGCATTGCAACGCTTTCTGGGTAGTACCAATTACTACCGGCAATATATTCCGGACTATGCCTATTTAACAACACCGCTAACAAAATTATTGAAAAAAGGGTGTGTATATGTATGGGGAAAGGAGCAGCATCGCGCCTTTCATATCTTGAAAAAGGCTTTTATGCAAGCACCGATACTCCAACATCCGGATTCATCCAAACCATACACGGTAGAAACGGATGCATCCAGTACGGCCATTGGGGCCGTACTCCTGCAACCTGGACCCGACAACGAACATCTCTTACCCTGCGCCTTCTACTCCCGCCAGCTTACAAGTGCAGAACAGAACTATACAATCCTCGACCGAGAGTTGCTCACTATAAAAGCGGCCTTTGAGGCATGGAGACATCACCTGGAGGGGCTCCCCACCCGGTAGTTGTTATTACCGATCACAAGAACTTAACGTTCCTTCAGACCGCACGCACTACCAATGCCCGGCACGCACGATGGGCCTTGTTCTTTATGCGTTTTGATTTTTCTATCCAGTATAGGCCAGGGCACCAAAATGTCCTCGCAGATGCCCTATCTTGATGCCAAGATGTGGAGGAGCCACCTGCAGATCGAGGGTCCCTATTATTACCACCGCAAATCTTCTCAGGAAGCCGTCCCTTCAGCGTTTGCGAGTGCGGTCCTGTAGAAATAAAGTCCTCCCACAGGATCCCCGCCTCCAACGGAGAGATAATCTTTACTATTTTCAGGAAAAAATAGCCGTCCCTGAATGCAAACGGCGCGGACTTCTATGGGCCCATCATGATGCCCCCTTGGCGGGGCACCCAGGGCAACGCAATACCCTTCGGCTGCTCCAGAGGCATTATTGGTGGCCGTCATTACAAGCAGACGTGCAACGGTACGTTAAGGGATGCACTGTTTGTGCTAGCACCAAGATTCCGCGCCAACGCCCCCACGGGTTGTTACAGACTTCTGATGTACCTCAAGGACCCTGGAAACACATTGGTATGCTTTCTATTGTGGAGTTGCCTCCGTCGAATTCCTTCACCACCATATTGGTGGTTATCGACCACTTTAATAAACTTGGGCACTTTATCCCCTGTAACGGGCTCCCAACGGCAGCACAGACTGCTCAGCTTGTGCTACAAAATATAATTAAACTCCATGGACTCCCCGTGGAGATCATAACAGATAGGGGGGCCCAATTTGTATCTCGTTTATGGAAGGCCTTATTTTCAATGTTACAGGTTTGCCTTAGTCCAGCCACAGCCTACCACCCGCAGGGGAATGGTCAGGTCGAACGCATCAACCAGACATTAGAGCAGTATGTCCGCTGCTACAGTGACTATCTACAAGACGACTGGGCCTGATATCTCGATATCGCCGAATTCACCTACAACAATGCCCCCAACGCCTCTCTTGGAAACTCCCCCTTCCTTGTTACCAACAGGTACCACCCACGGCTCTGTTTCCCCGAGTTGACCGATGTCCAAGTACCCACGGCGGGGGCCTTGGTTCACCGAATTCAACAAGCGCATCAACAGGCCAAAAGTTCATTGGCAACAGCACGGCAACAATTTAAACTGTATGCAGATCGTCACCGTCGACCAACCCCTGATCTTAAAGTAGGAGATTTAGTTTGGATTGATCGGCGACATTATCCCTCCACCCGCCCCTCCACCAATCTAGATATACGCTATATTGGGCCGTTCCCTATCTTGCGTAAGATCAATGATGTTACGTTCCAAGTGCAATTGCCTCCGTCCTTGCACATTCACCCTACCTTTCATGTTTCCCTTCTGAAGGTCGCATACCCCCCCGTTGTTCCCCTCCCCTGTGCCGGAACTGTCCCCGGAACCCCAGAACCTTCCCCGGCCATTGCCTCGGAGTACGAAGTTCGAACTATCCTGGACTCGCGGCGGCGCCAGGGTATGCTACAGTATCTTATTGATTGGCAGGGCTATGATCCCTCCGAGCATTCCTGGGAGCCCGCCTCTGCTGTTAGCGCCCCTCACCGTGTGCGTGCATTTCATGCCCGGTTTCCCACAAAACCGGGGCCTCGACACCACCTGCAGGGCGGGCCTGGAGGGGGGGTACTGTCAGGGATAGGAGCTGGGGACAGAGAGGGACACGGCGGTGCTGGTACCTTCGAGGCGCTCACCCCTGCCTGCGCCCCCAGGTCTCGCCGGCCAGTATGCCTACACCCCGGCTGGCAACAAGGGATGCAGACCACTCACCTGCTCCCGATGTAGCGTCGGGCCGTCGGATCCACGCGCTTGCTGGCAAAGGCAGGGGGCACGCCTATTGAAACCTGGGACAAGCAACAAACAGTGCTGGTGATCGGATCTTGTGCCGTTAGACTGGACCCTTGAGTGCGTTGTGCGGAGTGACGGGCGAAGTTATAGAGTGCAAGAGAATCGAGAGAAAGGTGAGTGTGTGGGAGAGTGACTGGGTAGCAAGAGTGTGTGCTGTACGAGTCTTTGTTTCCAACTGATCCTTCCAGTCCCCCTCTATCCCGTGTGCGTGTCCTTTCCCTTCCTGCCCCCCCCGACCCCGGGGTTCCCCGGGCCCTTCCCCCGCTATACCACCACCGATTTGGCACCCCTGTCCCTTCCCTGTGTGTACGTGTTCGGGGAAGAGGTTTAGGGTGGGCACCCTATCGCTTACCAGTCCCTGTGATGAGTTTCGGTGTGGGACTGCTCTTGTAGCTCGTTCCCTTCACCACTATAAGACCCTGAGGGATACTTTTGACTGGTTGAGTGCCCTTGCGATTGAAGCGCGGCTGTGTGCCCCTAACCCTGCGTGGTTCCCTAAAAGCCCAGAGCATCCTTGACCACCAGGTGAAGGGTGTGTGCAGCGCAAGGGATGCTTGTGAAACCCCCATCGCGGACTGCCTTAAGTATATTGGCTGCATTATCGGTTACCACACACCCCGGGGTGAACGGTGCACCTGGCGTGACCCACTCCTCCACCACAGCATTCAGAGCTGCCTCTATGTTCCTGGCAGTGTGGGGGCTGTCCATTACTTCCGCCTGAAGCAGGCCCCACCTATACCCTGCTTCAAGACCACCAGTGCGCCGTCACCACCAGGTACGTGTGCTGGGCATTCCGGCTGGACCACAGGTCAGTGGTGAAATGGACAGTGGCACCCACAGCCCCTGTCACCTGCTCCTTCACCTGCTCCTTCAATGCCCCATTCAGGGCTGGCACCACCTGCCCCGTTCAGGGTGGTGCAGGACGGAAGCTTAAACTGTGGGGCCAGGGACCCCATCAGCCGCTTAAACTCGGTGTCCCCGACAATGGAGACAGCTGACTATCGACAGTGATCATCTTAACCAACAGGCGCGTGGCTTTCTCTTGAAAGCCACGTCACACTCCAGCTGCTGATAGTCTTGGCAACTGCCCCATCCCAGTTCCTCCATTGTGGGCTGATGCTTCTGGCAAGGCTGCTGCTCCTGATGCGCCCCCCTAGCAGCGATACTGCTCCTGATGCTAGACGCAGCCACTGGAGCAGGACAGTTGCCCGATGAACTAGGCGGATAACTAGCTGCTTGGGTCGGGAACCCGCTACGATCCACCGACCCTGCCTCCCCACTTAGCATTGCAGCACTGTGGCACAATTTCAGGTGCCTCAACATGGCAGTTGTCCCCAGGTTGGTGAGCACCTGCCCACGCTTCACCACCTTATTGCACAAAGTGCAATCCACCTTCTGTGGATCAACTGCCTGCACCTTAAAATGCTCCCAGACCCATGATTTTTTAGCCCCTCCTGCCTTCTGGCTGGCACAGGGTGAGGGGCAGGACATGGTGGCACTGGGGACACAGCTTGTTGAGGGACAGCAATCACCTCAGCAGCACCAGATACAGAGACCTCCTCCACAGAAATCTCTGCATCGCTGTCCCCATCCCCAAACAGAGTGACGGAGGTTGATGGACTCCCCATGCTGCTCCCACTCTGAGCAGCATTCTTTCCCTGCCCCCTACGCTCCCTTCTTCCATTGCCTGGGGATCGGACCCTGCCTCTAGCAGCCGGGGTGAGATCCATCAGTCCTGGTCTGCTTTGGGGGATTGCCTCTATAATTATGGGGGAGTCAGGGGACAATGGTGACCCCTGAGGAGCTTCAGGCACTGAGCCGCCTGCACCTGCAGCCGCAGATGAGACAGCCTCAGCCGCCTGCAATGCAGACATTACAGTGCCCTGGGTGGCAGTGGAGGATGCTGCATGGAGGTGACGTCTAACTCCCTGGCCCCTAGTGCCACTGGGAGCACAAGTGCCATTAGTTCTGGGAGAGGAAGACCCACAATCAGGCCTGCCCAGCTTGGGGCGTGGTGATGGGCTGCTGCTTCTGCCTGCGGGCACGCTGCTGGCACAGCCACTGCCAGCTCTGCCACGTGCCTCATTGCCTGGCTTGCGGGCAGCAGACTGGCCTCACCCTCGCCTAACTCCCTTCTCCATTTCTCCCACCAAAAGAATGTACAAATATTTTATAAAAACAATTTTTTAATTTTTAATTTTTTAAAAATCTAATATTATATCTATCTATCTCTACACTAAATCTAACTGCTATTAACTATTCTCAAGGTTATTGAACTAAATGGAATATCCTAATAATTAACTAAAAAGGTCTTGTCCTACAAACACACTGTATCTCTATCTATCTCTATAACTAAGTTAAGTAGTAAATATCTATCTAATAACTATCTGTCTATATATACAATATTACACAGGGGGAAACACAAAGAACACAGGGAGGGGTACAAAACTGAAATGAAAATCAATCTAATAATAATCCTACTCTAAATAAATCCCAAACTTAAAAGTGGGGAAGGGAATCAGGGATGGAATAAGAGGGTTCAATGGAGGGGGGAGGGGGGAAGGAAGATTGAACACAGGGAACACAGGGAGGCGTAAAAACAAAAAATAAGACCTAAATCTATCTAATATAATCTAAATAAATGATAACATGGAGGTAGATGGGTTGGATGGGTGAAACAGGAGGAGGATTGCAATGGATTGAGGAGAACAAAACTGCTGGGAGAGGGAGCCTTCTGAAACACCTGCTGTTCAGGAACAGTGACTAGCTCAGAAGGTGTTGGGAAGGGGGGAGGCAATCAGTTTTGTTTCTTTCTGCGCCGCCTCACTGCAAGCCCCATAGGGTCCGTGCTGCCTAGCCCATGGTCAATCGCAGATGGCAAAGCCAGTGGTCTGAGGCGAAAAGGGATAGTGATTGGGAAAGATGACTGCTACTCCAAGCCTGTCCACCCCTGGTGCCTGGAAGTCTGCTCCTCAGCTGACTCCCCCTCCCTGTCACGTTTTGCCTTCCAGTGACACTTTTTTGCGACCCGAACTCACCCGAACACGATCTGAACTGATTGAACTGTTTGTTCTTTTCGGCGTTCTGAATGTAGTTCGTTTCAGTTAGTTTGTGTTCGGATTCGGGTTTGGGTTCGGTTGTCCGAACAGACCGAGTTCGGGACAAACTCCAAACTTCCGAACAGTGTTTTCACATCCCTAGGGCTGGTTCTAGGTAGGGGGTTCACTACCTGTCCTGGGGGAGCTGAAGAGTGAGGGCCATTATTCTGGAAGGTGACTGTTTGTACCGGTTCTAGCTGTTGCCTGCGAGCGGTACGTTTTGCTTCCCTAAATTCCCCTCATCCCACCACCTGCTGAATGCCTGTGGATAACTTATTCCAGGTAATCTACGGTAGGTCTATTCTCCCCAATGCCATTTTAGTTGGGGAAGTAAGCCCTGCATGTACAGGCTCTATAAATTCCCTGTTGTTGTACTGCATTACCTGCCTCCCATCCCTCTGAACAAGAACCACAACCTCCGCTAGGGATCCCAAAAGCTTTTTCCTAACCACATAGGACTCTGGCTGTTCCCCTGGGGCCTGTATCTCTAAAAGGGACAATCTGTGGGGGCTCTGCCCTGGAAGCATTAACCGCAGCACCGCTTTCATACACTCGCTGCAGTTCGCGCAGTGGAGGTCAGTCATGCCTAGCCCCGTTCCAGAACTGGCGCATCTGCAAGGGATGCGCTGGCCCATGCTAGCTGTGTCAGATCTACCCCATCTGCTGTGGGATACATCTGCCACACCCTGGCCTTCCATGAGACCACTGTGTCCTGGTTCAGTGGACCCAACTACTCAGCAACTGCTTTTGCCTGAGTGGGGGACCACCGAACCATTTCCTTTACTTTCTCATGGGTTGCACCCCCTCTCCCCTCCATACGCTCGACATCCCAGTTTACAACTGGGGCCAGAGGCTCAGGCGCTTGCCATGCAGGGTTGTAAGGGGACTCTTCAATGGCATCTACAGGCAGATGGGCTTTCCAAGTGGAGGGAGAATCTGGCCCCACGCTAGGGAGATCCTTGACTTGAACGGCGGTCACTAAACATTTGTGTAAATCACGCTCCCCCCGCATCTTCCGGAAGGTCTCCTTGCAAGCTTCATGGTTAGCCGCGACCTTAGGTGGTCCGGTTCTGATCAGCCAAGAAGCGTGCCGTTGACCGTGATTGCCCTAATTGTTCCCTCAACCCCTCCTCAGCCTGCTCAGCCCTAACCAAGGCTCCACTACTCTCCTCCTGGGCTCTTTTAAAGAACGATGTCAGGTTCTCGCTTTTAAAACACCCCGGCTCCCATGGGTACTTCCCCTTTTTTGCTGCCCATCTCTCCAGTTTTGCCTTTCCCTGCTCCTTTCAGAGAATACCTTCCACCTCCCAAGCACTGACTGTCATTCCAGAACCTATTCTGGTATAGTTCCCTGTGTTACTTTTTACTACCTCCATATTCCAATGGTACAGTCCCCAGGCTGCTGAAGCAGTCCCCCGCCAACAACTTCTTACGAGTCGTGGGATCCACACTAGGGCTCCTAGACACAACAATCCCAAGGCTGCCCACGCAACCCCAAGACCAGCACTTTCCCACTGTCCCAAACTCGACACAACGGGTTCAGGACCCCAAAAATCCCAGGGCTGAGGCTGCGCCCCCCAAGACGATCACAATTCTCTCATCATTTTTCAAATGCCCCAAATCTATCACCACAAGTTCAGGACCAATTACCTACAGACCCCTGGTCTGTGTCTAGCAATCCCAGCATCACAATTTTGTACAAACACAGATCCCTGGACTGACTGCCTCTAGCAATCCCAAGATCACAATTCTTTACAAATCCCTGAACTGCCTCATAAAGTCCCAAGATCACAATTCTTTACAAATCCCTGACCTACCTGATACAGTCCCAAGATACAAATCCCTGAACTGCTTCATACAGTCCCAAGATCCCTGAACTGCTTCATATAGTCCCAAGATACAAATCCCTGAACTTTTAAATCCACAGGCCTAGATAGAGACACACACACAAAAAAGGGTGTAGAGAAAAGCAAAGAGAGAAAGTTTGGGGGGTTTCAGCTGACTGTAGCTACACATGCCTCTGTGGATTTTCCACACGTGTCCTGAGTGGATTACCACATGACTTCCCGTATTGTCCACCAATCTGTTAACAGGTGAACCTCCTCCCACTCGTGACTATTGGGGGGTGGGTACCCCAATATACACCCTTCCTTAACTTTGGGGGGAATTAGCTTACTTTCTTAAACCGGGGTCCGTGTGTGTCGCAAGGATCAGTCCGAGGACAGATGTGCGCTACAGACAGTTTATGTTACCCTCCCCAAAAATGAAAAAAAAAAAGGGGAAGGAGACAAATATCCAATAAAAACTAAAAAGGTTTATTTAAATACATAGATAACATAGGGAAACACAGCCCTGGAGCTCAAAGGTAAAACACAAGCGGCGGCAAGGAAAACGAAAGTACAAAAAAAAAGTGGGGGGGGGAAGTGAGAGAAGGGAGATCCTGTGGGGATACATCAAAAGGGAGAGATAGAGATAGAGAGAGAAAGTCTGGACCTGTGGGTTACCTCTCTTTTCCTGTTGCAGAGGGGACAGGCGGCCCACGGATCCAGTAAAGTCAGGTTTGGAAGGGAAGGGGCAGACCATAGTCTGGGAGACCCTTCGAGACACAGACATGCACAGAGTAGCCTGCGTGTGTCCGTATCTAAAGCTTTTCAGTTTCCAAAAGGGACGCGAGGGGCAGTTATAGGGTTCAGAATAAAAGATTTGGAATAGGTGCAAGGGTGTTACAAAAGGCGCACAGGGAGGACAAAGGGACACAAACGATCCATCGGGGCATATCTAGATGGGTTTCTAAGTGAGACGAAAGGAAAGATGCATATGTGAACCATGGGGACAAAAGGGGACTCCAGGTGGGTTCTTCAGTGTCACAAAAGGGAAGAAACCTAGGGGAGCCATGGGCAATAGACACACAATGGACACACCTGGGCATGAATGGGGCGAGGACATTCTGGTGATTTGGGAGAAGTTGTTAAAGGGACCAAGGTTAATGGCTGCACCTCGGTTTCTGTGCTTGAGGGGTGGGATACTAATATTCCATGTCTTTGCAGCTTTTGCTAGCCTGCGTTCTATTCACCAGTGGTTTCTCAAAACAGGGAGAATGCCCTTTCTTAATGGTCCCGTAAGTACTGAGGGCTATCTCCCCTTAATCACCTCCTTCCTGGAACAGGCTGGTATCCACCTGGATGAACTCCCTTTTCCTAGGTCCCATGGTGGCTGGGCCCGATCCTTGCTCTGACTTCTTTACAGGGGGGGCGGATCCTGAGTCCAATGCCCACCAGCCCATGCCCTTTGCCATGTATGGGGGGGCTGCTCTAACACGTCCATCTCCAACATATCTCATGTGTTACTTACATCCATTAATCTTCGAAATACCTTGCTCTGTTTGGTTCTGCATAATATCACTAAAATCCAGCCCTTCTTTACTGCCTTCACTCCAAAACCCTAGTCCATGCTCTAGTCATCTCTTGTCTTGACTACTGCAACTTCCTGCCCTCTCCTATTCTGACCTCGCCCCTCTCACCTTTGTTCAACTCTCCGTTGCCAAAGTCATTCACCTCACCTGTTGCTTTGACCATTGTATCTGCCCTCCATTGGCTCCTTCTACCTGAATACATTCAGTACAAGCTCCTTGTTTTTCCCTTCAAGGCTCTTCATGGCCTTGCTCCCCCCTATCTCTCCACACTTATTTCCCGCCTGGCCTCCTCTGCCCTCACTCTCACCTGTTCATGACTCCATTGCTCCTCAAAATGTATTTTCCCCTTTGCTGCTGCTGTCCCTGATGCTTGGAACTCCCTATTCTTTTCTGTCCCTCTCAAACTTCAAATCCCTCCTGAAAACTTACCTCTTCCTTCAGGCCTTCCCTAAATCCTCATGCCCTTAGAGTCATCCCTGATGCTGCCTCTCCCATCTTTCACTCAGGGTTCCCCTCTTCTCCATTATTTCCAAACCCCCAACCCCCTATTCAGGGGGGAATGGTTTTGGCACCATGCTGCTTTTAAGGAAGAGAGAAGGTGACTCCAAAGGGCTGTGCTGTGCTGGAACAGTCTGGCTAGGGTTTTCCTGGCAACCAGCTGTGGCACAAAGGAAATCTCAAATTGTGGGCCTTCCTCGTGCCATTTTGAGCTTCCCAGCTGCAAAGAAAGCAGTTGGGAACAGATAGTAGCAGAGGCTCAAGTATCCCACCCACCCCCTTCATCCCAGTTTGGTGACACTGTGCACATCTTGGGATTGTCCTGTTTATTGGGGGCTGGGAAGTAATTTTCCCTGGTATCTTCAATTGGCCCTGAGATGCTGTGGTTTTTCACCTTCCCCACAGTGTCTGCAGCAGATAGGTCCCCACGTTTCCTGGTTCCTGTTAAACTGTTACACTCAGTGGCTCCAGGAGGAGTTGGAATCTTTGCCGAATGACCCAGATAATATTTATTTATTTATTTATTTATTTAATTAATACAATTTAATATCCCTCCCCCTTTGTGCCTCAGGCACCTCAGGGCGGCTAACAACAACAATAAAACAATATAAAATCACAATATAAAAAACAAATACATAAAAAACAAATCTGGGGCTAAAAAGCTAAGACCCACCCAACCCCCTGCCACTACCCCTCTCCCCCACCAAACTCCTGGTGGAACAGCCAGGTTTTACAATGGTGGAAGGAGTGGAGATCTGAAGACAAACAGGCCTTCACCAGGAAGGAGTTCTAAAGCCTTGGAGTGGCCATTAAGAGCACTCTGTCCATGGTCCCCATAAGAGAAACCCGGGGGATCTCAAGGAGGGTGCCCCCAGCAGACCACAGGGGCCACTCCAGAACATGGGGGGTGAGGCAATCTCACAGGTAGACGGGGGCCTAGACTGTATAGGGCTTTATAGGTCAAAACCAACACCTTGAATCATTCCTGGAAGACAATAGGAAGCCAGTGCAGAGTGTGAAGCACAGGTGTAATATGCTCTTGGTGCCCCATCCCCATAAGGAGACGTGCCACTGTGTTCTGCACCAGCTGCAGTCTCCAAACTGTCACCAAGGGTAGCCCCACATAGAGCACATTGCAGTAATCCAGTCATGAGGTAACAACGGCATGCATGATGGTAGCCAGATCTGAGTGTGAGATGTACGGCCGAAGCCACCATATCAGATGTAATTGACAAAAAGCGCTCCTTGCCACAGTCACCACCTGGTCCTCCAGGTGGAGCCAGGAATTGAGGAGCACTCCCAGACTTCAAACCTACTGGACCAGGGAGGGACAGACCCCATAAATGATGGGGACCACCAACTCCCCCACCCTGTTACCCATCAGCATCACCTCCATCTTGTAAGGATTCAGCTTCAGACAGCTCGCCCTCATCCAGTCCCCCACAACTGCCAAGCCCTGAGTAAGCACCAAGACTGCTGGGTCCGGGTTGCATGAAACAGAGAGGTATAATTGAGTGTAATCGACGTACTGATGGCAACGTACGCCAAACCCTCTCATGACCGTGCCCAGAGGCTACATGTACAC
>QEPC01006749.1:299886-313647 GCA_003113815.1 Sphenodon punctatus | reverse complement strand
GGGGGGGCTGGGAGCCAGGACTCCTGGGTTCTCTGGGAGGGGGGGCTAATGGGTTAGAGCAGGGGGGCTGGGAGCCAGGACTCCTGGGTTCTCTGGGAGGGGGGCTAGTGGGTTAGAGCAGGGGGAGGCTGGGAGTCAGGACTCCTGGGTTCCCCCCCCCCTCCATGCCCCAGATCCTGGTGTCTCCGGAGCACGGGATGGGGCTGCAAAGCACTTAATAGATGCCTTTTTCTTGGTCCCTTTTCACATGGGCGGACTGTGCTCCCTGTCGGGAGTCTGGTCAGTCTGCCCCAGCCGGGTCCCAGGGGGAACCGGAGCAACGAGGGGGCAGAGAAATCCCTTTGGGGTTGGGGAGTAATTGTAACACAAGCTGGCCCTGCCCCCGGGCAGCTACAACACTGCATGGAGGGGAGGCAAAAGCACTTATTGGGGGACAAGCTGGGTGTAGCCTGCCAGTGCCGCCTAGCCAGGCAGGCACGGGGCCCCAGCTGGTCGCCCACCCTGCTTCCCTGCTCTCCTCTCCCTCTGTCCACATCTTGCCGGAGGGAGCGAATCACTGGGGCAAGGGCGCTGTTTTGGTCACATGCGCTCACGCAGTCAGGAAGTTAATTCAGTGATTTCAATCAGGGCTGGGGAGCACTGCGGGTGGCATAAAGGACTGGAACAGCTGCTGCTGCTGCTGCTGCTGCTGCTGCTGCAGGGACCCACATGATGCAGAGGCTGCTCTGAGTGCCTGGCTGGTCCAGTCCAGCATTATATTGCAGCCCCCTAGATTCATGGGCCCACTAGGCTTATGGGCCCCGGGACAATGGACCCTCCTGTCCCTATGATTTCTATGCCCCTGCCTTCAGTATCATCATCACATTCTTCATACAGCTTATGCTAACAGTTCATCTTCGGACTAGAGTTCAGTTAAGTGTCAGATGTGGTTTTCTCTAATTTGGGCTTTTTAGTGCTTTAGTGCCTTCACTGCAGATCAGCTTTTGGTTCAGGGTTCAGGTCTACCACACCTGGGTCCATTGTGCTGCAGTGTATGGCCAAGTGTCTTTGGTTGGTCTTTGAAATGCATATAGGGGTTCTTCACCCAGGACTGAGATGCCGTCACTTCTGGGGCAGGGAAGTTGCTTTGTAGAGGGATCCCTCACTCTATGATCAGGGACTCATGTTCACTGTATTTTCTTCATTTTCAGCAATGGAGAAAATAGTTAGGACAGGTCCCTTCCTGTCTATGATGAGATGCAGATGCTTCTGGAAACCCTGCAAGTTATTGTTATTAATGATGTATAATGTACGTATGTAATTATTACAATTTACTTTGATACATTGGATAGCAGCATCCTTGCAAATTACCAATGGTCCATTGAGGGGGAATGTGTCTCTCAGGAGAAGTTGTTTTGACTGAGCACTGAACTGATCTTGAGGGATAAGTTCCCCAAAGTCGTGAAGCCCATGATGCAAGTCACAGCCAATGGTTATCAGAAAGACTCCAGCTCTTCTCTGCATCTGCACACACTAACATGCATTAAAGTCTCAGTGCATCCTGCTCTGATCCCTCCACCAGCATCAGAACCACTCTTGGACCAAGACACGGTGAACCACATGCTCCCCATCTGACCCAGCTCTGTGAGTGTCATGTCCGAGGCTAGCTGGAGCAGAGTTGGGAATGCTTTGATCTGGGGCAATATGGGTTATTACTGAAGTGATGGAGATGAGAATGTGAGAGGGTTTATCAGAATTGTTTCCGTAGCTGGAACCAGAGAGACTTTGCTTCTGTATAGAAGTTTCTAACAAGCATTTTACAGTATCACTTTCCCTTCCAAAATGAAGGTGATGCATCTCTCTACAAAGAACTTATCTGCCCTAGAAGTGGCTGCACATCTCAGTGCTGGGTGAAGAGCCCCTGTTGTGCATTTCAATGACTGGCAAGAAATCTCTTCATAAACAACCCTCCTCCACATCTTTGCACATAGTGAAGCATTTTAGCGTTCCATCAGGCAGCATCTTCAAGGCTGCCTACCTCTTAGTTCCAGATGGAGCTGGAGAATGGGACCGCACTACAAGAGGTCATTCTCCTGGGCTTCAGAGTCGGGCATCAGGGTCGCCTGCTCCTCCTTGTCTTCTTTGCTTCCCTTTACTCCCTCACCCTGGCTCAAAACCTCATCATCATCATTGTGGTGGTGTTGGACACCCACCTAGCCCGCCTACCCATGTACATCTTTCTGAGCAACTTCTCCTGGCTGGAAATGTGCTACGTGTCAGTCTCTGTGCCCAAGATGCTCTTTGACTTAGCAAACACCTATGGGATCATCTCCTTCCATGCCTGCTACCTCCAATTTCACTTCTTCATCTCCCTTGGCATGACTGAGGCTTTCTTCCTTTCAGCCATGGCCCTGGATCGGTACTTGGCCATCTGCTACCCGCTGCGATACCCAATACTCATGTCTCGCCAGTCCTGCCTCATCCTGGTGGCCTCCTGCTGGATCTGTGGCTTACTGTGGTTTGCCCTGCCCAGTTCCTTGCTTTCCAGGTTGTTCTATTGTGGTCCCAATGTTGTTGATCATTTCATGTGTGACCCTGGTCCACTGCTGTCCTTGGCCTGCCCTCTGGTGGAACGCATTGAACTCATCTACAACATCTTTGCCTTCACTGGAATACTGAACCACTTCATTTTTGTCTTGATCTCCTATGCTCTGGTGCTTCTCACCCTGATGAAGTTGCCCAGCTGGAACCAGCGGATCAAGGGCTTCTCCACCATCTCTGCACACCTGGCAGTCTTTATCCTCTTCTACGGGTCCGTGGTAGCCATGTATCTGGGGCAAGGCTGGAAGCGACGGCCAAGTGTTGCCAAAGTGGTGACGCTTTTCCACACGGCTATCACGCCCCTGCTCAATCCCCTGATTTACTGCCTGAGGAATGAGGGGGTGAAGAAGGCTCTGGGGAAGCTGATGAGAAGGAGGGTTTAGATGTGGGGTAGGATATGATGGTCTTGTTGTTTTTTAAATTTTATTAATTATTATTATTATTATTATTATAGAAAAAGAAGAAGAAGAAGAAATAATGTATGTATTTCCTTCCTCCAAAAAGGACTCAGGGCAGCTTACAAAAACTAAAAATACAAAAGTTACTCTCACCCATCCCTCTTCAAATCTCCACTTCCCATAACTTTCTCCCATTGTATCAGATATAAGAATTAAAAGTAAAAACTGAAACAAACCCCAAAATCTCCTCTCATTCACACCATCCGTTCTCATGTCTCTCAAGCATGAAAATCCCCACTGACTCCCCTGTCTCACTCTCAGGGAGTATCCTCCCCCACTCACCATGTCTGTACCGCTCCCCCCTGACAGAGGAGCTGTAACTCTTGCCAGAAACCACCCGCCCTCCCAATCCCTCAAAACATTCAACATTCCCATTACAAATCCATTAAAATAATACCCAATTACCCCCCGTATCACCACTTTGTTGCTTCTGAAAGGAAATGCCGTGACATGGATACCTGCTATAAAATAGGGCAGGACAGGATATATCTGTGACCCCAAGATTAAAAACTAGAGAACACCTCACAGCATGTCTTCCAAGACTCACCATTGGTCCGTGCGCTAGGATGAGAGAAAAAAACTGGATGAATAAAGATGGAAATCCTCACCCCAGCTGTTTTAGAGTATCCCCTCACCTTCTCACCCCACCTTAGATATTCACTTGGGATCGCTGTGGATGTTACATTGCACCTGAAAGCTTCCAATCACTGTTGCAGCAGGTTCTCATGACAAGCTAGACCAGTGGTGCCAGAAATCCCAGACTCCCTCAGTCCTAAACATGGAGCGGGTGGGACTTGCCTAATGAGCGCAGCACCTGTTTTCCGCGTGTAAAGCTACGTGTCCATTTTCATCGTTGTGATCCCTTTCTCGGGGCTCCTAAGCTTGATGCCGTCTCTTTTTCTTTGGGCATGGCTTCCCCCTCATTGTTCTCTGACCCCACATCTTTGATCATTTGAGAAAATATTGTCTTGTGGTTCCTCCAGCTTAGGACATCAGAACTGAATGATTGTCTGAGTCTCTCAATGTCTCTTATATTTATACGGTACCAGTTAACTGAGAATTATGGCATCGTTCACAAATGCTCTAAGAACTAACTCTGACTGTACAGAACTGTGAAGGGGCTCAAGGCTTTCCCTGCCATATTGGCAATAACAATCTAGCCAAGGGGTTGAAGAGGAGGGGTGGATATGGATGCTTTAGCAGTGATGGGAAGGGTCTGTCTCATTTGATAATAACGCCAATGCAATGGTCCATTGACTGCTTAGAAGCAGCATGTATAGAGGTGGGGAAATAAATTGCTGTATCAGGTTGTGATTCCATTCTCTGGGTGTTACTGTTTTCCCATGTTTTGCCTTGTAGCAGAGTGAAGTGGAGGGCCTCAGCTGTGCCTGTGTCCGGCCCTAGTCTTCAACTCCTGCCCTCAGGGCTGCTAGTTCTTTGGGGCTACAGCCTTGGCCTGTCTCTGGTGCAACCTTTCCCCCATGAGTCCGCCGTGCCTTGTCTTGACATCTCTGACCCATCTCTTATCTGTGTAGCTGTTGTCATGCCTGACAGCTTCCTGGCACTCTGCATATAAGGTGTGGCTGGGTTTTTTTTAAACCCAGTTCGATGACCTACTGATCTGGGATGAGAGCCGGAAACCCAAACCACTACACAAGCTTTCAAACAACACTTTTATAATGGTAAATTGCTTTTCAAGAATTAACAGAATACAAACAACTGTTGGAACCCCGCCTCTCTTGGCTACAAGCACTGACCCCAGAGTTTTTTCTTGTTTAAAGTCTTCCAACTGCTGTGCGGTGCCACAGTGTTGTCCAGGATGATGCACTGCAGTGACGCTTCCCGCTGGATTGGCGTGGAAGGCTCCCCGTCCTCCTGCCCCTGACAGCCATTCTGTCGCTTGCCGCTCTGTGCCTTCTTCGTTCTTCTCCTAAGAACAACCACCCCCACAAGTCACTCTGAAAGGGTTTTTAAACTGCCAGAACCCCTTCCCTGTCACACTCCTTTAGGAGAGCTCTCTCTTCTTCCCTTCTCCCTTCTTCATCTTCCATTACTCCTCTACCCCCCCCCCCCGCATTCCATCTCCCTAGCAACCATTGCCTGGAGCAATCCACACTCCTCTCCCCCTCCATTTTTTCCAACCCATCCAAGTAAATCTTGTTGTATCTCCCGGCTAGCTATTACCATAAGCAGGGTTCCTGGTTTTCCGTTTAGCACAAAAAACCACAGAAAAACATGGAATTCCTGTTTTATCAGAGAAAAATGTGGCGTTCCAATTTTCCCAGAGAAAAACAAAGAATTCCAGGTTTTTCTGGAAATTTTGGCCTGCAAAAACTCACTAGTGGCAGTAGAAATGTAAAGGAGAGGAAGCTCTATGGAGGTTCCGGTGTGCGCCTGTATCTGAGAGAAGAGATTTGGCATGAGAAGATAACAACTGTGTCTGGCAGAGGTATGCAGGGGTTGATACCAGGGCTAGCAGAGAGGAGGGGATTGGATCGGCACTGCCCCACCACCTGCAGAGGGAGAGACTTGGGTTCCGTGCCAGGGCTGGCTGGTGTGGGGTATTGTTTTATTTTGTTATTTGAGTGACAGTGGCAACCAGCACATCAAATTGTCACAAAAAATGAATAATTTCCAATAAACGTGTTCTAATTTTAATGGACAAACCCCAGAGATTTTAATGTTTTAATCAGAGAATGCAGGGTGTGTGTGTGTGTGTGTGTGTGTGTGTGTGTGTGTGTATTTCAGATAATTTCCAAATTTTTGACAGAGAAAACTAGGAACACTGCTCATCAGCCATTTTGGGCCTAGTCGATGATACAATTTGTATCATGGACTCAATCAATTAGGCACAAAGAGTGCTTGCATTATACAGATAGTCACAAGAGACACACCAAAAAGATTTGACTTTGTATGTGGCAAGGAGCAGCTAAGGAGGAAGCAAGTTGTCTGTATCTTTGTTCAAGGCCGATTCCTCTACCTAGCCGATGCTCTTAAACAAGGCTGTGGAACTCTATCCTGGCGGCGGTCCACCTTTCTCTGAACCTCTCCTCCTTCCATAGACAATGCAAAACCTGGCTCTTTTGCCAAGTGTTTGGTGAGGAGGATGGGTAGTGGGTGCCGTCGCACTTTATGCAACATGTGACAAATGCGCTTTACCAAGGTGGATTTTGTAGCTTGGTAAAGCGCATTTGTCAGTGCTCTGAAAAGCTTCAGTCATGTGCGGCCCATCTTTCCGAGGTAATCAAAGCCACGCTTAGTTTTCATGCAGATGTGTGTCCCGCTGCCCAAACTCTTAAGTACACTTTTAATCATGTCAGAAAGCACCCGAGAAAGGACTCTCGACAAGGAGAGTCTGATCCGGTACGAGAGTTCCAAGTCTTCCTAGACAGGGGACAAGCAGAAACTGTAGATATCAGAGAGAAATCTACTCTGGTGTGAGCCTACAGCTCCTGCTAATGTCTATAAAGACCCATGCTGCTAACTGTGTAGATACAGTAGCTGGACAGACAACATAAATGTATTTAAATACATTATTAATAAAATGTATAATAATACCTATTATGATGATATTCAGTAACAAAAAACCTACAGTTCAATAACAGATGTAAGGCTCATATACATAAAACTATGATCCCAAAAGCAAGGAAATTCCACATTAAGGCTGACACCTTAACTTGCACATCATTGTGACACCACAGACCTTGAACAGTAAGACATACTGCCGAGGCTCACAACTCAGGGACCAGACACCCACAGTTCGCCCTTGGACTTTCAGCCAACATCCTCTTCATCTGCACATTGAAACCCGTCCTCTCCACTGATCCTAAGCAAATCCTCCCTGGCACAGCTGCCCCTTTCCCCTCATTACAGCTGGGATGCTGTGGAACTGCACGGAAATGGTGCAGTCTCTGATGGTCTGTGAAAATTGTGTGGTTTCTTTACTCACTGGTGCAAGGAGGGCCCAATGGAACTGAACGTTGGGGCCATGATACTCCCTGTTGGGACTTTACTGGGCGTCTTCTGCACATCAGTGAAACCACGGGGGAAATCAGCCCAACTTTACTTACTGTGATGACATCTAGTGGCAGAGTAGTTTGATCAAATGCTCATAGAATCAGAGAATATTTGGGCTAGAAGTGTCCTCAAGGATTTTCTAATCCAACCCCCTGTGCCAAGGCAGGATATCCTCTGTTTACAGCATTAGGGACAGATGCTGGCTCAGCCAGGTTTTGAAAACCTCTAAGGAACTGGAAGGAGGTTCTACAGCCTCCTTGGGCAACTTATTCCATTGCCCAATAGTTATTGTAGTTAGGAAGAGTTTCCTTTTTCATACTGCTCCATGCTGCCACCCCATAGACTCTGCCCACCAGGGGGAGTTCTTTTGGTAGCATCGTAAACATGGGCGCTTTCCACTGGTGCCCCGTGCGTGGGTGTGTATCCCCTGTGGATCATCTCTCAAGTCGGGTGAAGGTAACCCAGCTGACAGATGACAAGGGGGAACAGGGAAACCCATCTGCCAGGAGACAGGGTATCTCTCATCTGGGGTTCCCTGTTCCCCACTGGTCAGCTGTCAAGAAGCATATGGGAAATCCATCCCTCATGGATTTACTTAACAAAACTGACCAAGCTCTGATTTCAGGGCCAGCCTTAGGATTTGTGGGGCCCAGGGCAAAGATAAAATGCAGGGGCCCTAGTGGCCCCTCCCCCTTGGGGGCAACCCCTGTGGTGCCCTGAAGGAGGTCATGTTTAGGGCCCCACTGAGAGGAAGTGGTGCCCCCACAACCTGTCCTGATGAAAACAGAGACCACTGTGGGGCTTTCAGAAAACAGGGCCCGGGGCGGTAACCCCAAGTCGACCTGCGGTAAAATGCAGCCATGTCATGTTCCTATGCTATCCTGGTGGTTACTGATGTTTTCTTAGCCACCCCAAGGGGAAGAGTGTGGGAAAAAAATTAGTAAATGAATTAATTAAATAAATAAAGCCTTCCTCCCTCCTCCCACACACACATCACATGTTTCTCAGGGCTTTGATAATGATAAGATCGGTGGTTCTGCTCCCTCTCTTTCTCTTCCCCCTTCCCACCCACCAATTGCTTCCTCTACCCCCTCCCCCCTCCCCGTTATTCTTTGACACTGACTCTCTCTCCTCCTTGTCACGCTATTATTTTGGAAATTCCCTGTAGAGCTAGGTGCTTGCAGATTGTAGTCCTTCTTGTGCTCTACCCCCTCCAAATGCCTTACACCCCCCTGTCTGAGAGACTAGGAGATAGATGACCTTTGCGGTCCCCTCCAGCCTTCAAGTTCTATGATTCTGTGAACAAGATTTGTTTTTGATATGATACAAATGGAGAAATTGATTTTTATATTGTGCTTCATTGAGGTTTAATAGTTAGTCAAAATCTCCCACCCCATCATTGGTGGAAGGAGGGACGGAAGAGGATAGAATTGCTATGGAACATTGTCTTCTGCTCACAGCTTTCAGTTACCACATCCCAGTCCCTCCACAAAGCTCCCCACAGCACTCCCAGGACACAGCGGGCCTTGACTGTGTCCTAATGGACACAGAACATGCCCACAAGAGCCAATGTGGTGTAATGGCTAGCTGTGCAGTACTTGGACCGGGAGATAGGGGAGCACTCTGGTTCAAGTCTTGCCTTAGCCAGAAACTTACTGGGTGACCTTGGGTCAGTCACAATATTCTCTTACCCTAACCTACCTCACAGGGTTGTTGTGAGGATTAAAAGTTGTGTTTATATGTAAATCACTCTGAGTGCAATGGCAAGGAGACGCTATATAAAAATAAAGATTATTATATTGGTTGAGAAAGTCCTGGCTGTGGTGGGCTAGGACTCAGATCGTTCCAATGCAACCCAGTTCAGGTCAATCTTGGGTCAAAATCTCTGGCCCTATCAGGGTTCTAACTTCAAAAGCAGGTCTTTAGAGAAGTCTCAGAGCACATCTAGGTTGTAGAGACATGGTAGGATAGCTACAATATGGTGCTGGGGGAAACACAGAGGGGATGGGAGCAGGAAAGTCCCTATGGCCAACTCTTTTTCTGATGACGCTGCCCCTTTCTGTTCTCACATCCCCAGTTTTCTGGGTTAGCCTAGATAAGTATGGCTTCTCACAGGGCCCTGAAACTCGAAGTCAAATCCTGAAGGGTTGAATACTCTCACCAACAGTAATTGAAGGAGGCCCAGAATCATGTCCCCAATAGGAGACGTGAGTCCTGGCCTGCCACAGTCCTGCTACACCACTGTCAAAAAATATCTCTTATTAGACTAACGACTGTTGGTGAGAGTATGCATGCTTACCGGTTATTATTAACCTAAAGCCACTATTCAGCTTCCCCATGTCTTCTAAAAAATTTTTGCGGTGTATTACCTCTACGATAAGTCACTCATTAATGGCCAGGTCACACATTTCACCATTCTATAGACAGTGCTAAAATTGGTAGCTATGCAAGTGTTGGCATCTTGGTAGTTGAACACACATGGTATTGTTGGGTACTAAGTAGTACTTATTTACATCCCAACAAATTACTTGGGTTACTAAATTTACTGTTACTGCATTACTTATAGTGCATTTCTGTGCCTTCCAAGTACTGAAGGAAGGGAGAAGAGAGATGCGGTGTTACTGTGCAAATTTAAAATGATTGGCTAAAACAAAGAAACCAAACATCGGACAGAGTGAACCAGAACTGGTAGTTTGTTAAGAGTACATCAGAACATTAGTAACCTGATAACCCAATAATGGTATTTTACAGAATGTGGGAGTTTTGGATTCCCAGTTTACTAACTATTTATTGATTTATTTTATTTATTTAAAACATTTTCTACCCCGCGGTTCCTGCCACACGTAGCTCATGGCGGCTTACAAATATTAAAAGCAATACTTAAAACAACATTAAAAGGACGAAAAAGTCACATCCCGCCATCCGCAACACACACACCCTTTATGCATCTCCACCACCAAACGCCTGGCGGAACAGCCAGGTCTTACAACTTTTCCAAAAGGAGGGAAGATCACGGACCAGCCAGGCCCCCAACGGACAGGAGTTCCACAGTCGTGGCGTGTCCACCGAGAATGCCCTCCCCTGCATGGCCTCCCAAAAAAAAACCCAGGAGACCTCTAGCAGGGCACCCCCGGATGACTGCAGGGGCCAATCCAGGACCCCGGGAGTGAGGTGATCTCAGAGATAGGCTGGGCCCAGACTGTTTAGGGATTTATAGGCCAAATCCAAAACCTTGAATCGGGCCTGGAAAACCACCAGCAGCCAATTACACTGGTGTAATGTGCTCCTGGTGGCCTAGTCCCACTAAGAGACAGGCTGCCACATTCTGCACCAGCTGCAATTTCCAAGCCGTCACCATGGGTAGCCCCATGTAGAGTGCATTACAGTATTCTAATCCAGAGGTGATGAAAGCATGGATGACAGTGGCCAGCTCTGAATCTGAGGCAAACGGCCGAAGCCGTCGCACCAGATGTAATTGGTGAAAAGCACTCCTCGCCACAGTCTCCACCTGGAGATTCAGGCAGAGCTGGGCATCGAGGAGCACCCCCAAACTCTGTACCTGGGAGGCCAAAGGGGGGCAGACACCATCAATAATGGGGGGCTGCCAACACCATCGCCTTCCCCACTAGCATCACCTCCGTCTTGTCAGGATTCAGCCTCAGTCGATTAGCCCTCATCCAGTCCCCAACAGCCTCCAAACACCGAGTAAGCCCCGAGACCACCAGGTCTGGGTCTGTTGAAAAAGAGAGAGGTAGAGCTGGGTGTCATCAGCATATTGATGACACCACACACCGAATCTGCCAGTCATCTTGCCAAGCGGCTGCATATACACGTTGAACAGGAGAAGGGACAGAACGGAACCCTGCAGGACTCCACACGAGACGAATCAGTATGATGAAAAATAATCCCCTATCACCATCCGCTGGGTTCTTCTAGAAAGGAAAGAGCAGAACAATTCAAGAACAGTCCTGCCCACCCCTGTACAGTCCCGCAGCTGTGTCACCAACATCTCATGATCAACAGTGTCAAACGCAGTTGACAGATCTAACAATATCAATAGGGTCAAACAACCACAATCGAATTCCTGGCATAGGTCATCTACCAAAGCCACAAGCGCCGTCTCGGTGTCATGCCCCAGACAAATTTATTGAAAAGAAGAGGGGACATGCCTCGACACCACCTGCAGGGCGGGCCTGAAGGGGGGGTACTGTCAGGGATAGGAGCTGGGGACAGAGAGGGATGCGGCGGTGCTGGTACCTTCGAGGTGCTCACCCCCGCCGGCGCCCCCAGGTCCCGCCGGCCAGTACGCCTACACCCCCGCTGGCAACAAGGGACGCAGAGCACGCACCTGCTCCTGACGTAGCATCAGGCCGTAACCCGGCAACCAAAAGCCCTGCACGCATGCGCAAACCGCACCCGGAAGTAGGGTTGCGGCGATCCACGCGCTTGCTGGCAAAGGCAGCGGGCACGCCTATTTAAACCTGGGACAAGCAACAGTCAGTGCTGGTGATCGGATCTTGCACCGTGAGACTGGCCCCTTGAGTGCATTGTGCGGAGAGTGGAGTGACGGGCGAAGTTATAGAGTGCAAGAGAATCGAGAGAAAGGTGAGTGTGTGGGAGAGTGACTGGGTAGCAAGAGTGTGTGCTGTGCGAGTCTTTGTTTCCTACTGATCCTTCCAGTCCGCCTCTATCCCATGTGCATGTCCTTTCCCTTCCTGCCCCTCCCCGACCCCGGGGTTCCCCGGGCCCTTCCCCCGCTATACCATCACTGATTTGGCACCCCCATCCCTTCCCTGTGTGTGCGTGTTCGTGGAAGAGGTTTAGGGTGGGCACCCTATCGCTTACCAGTCCCTGTGATGAGTTTCAGTGTGGGACTGCTCTTGTAGCTCATTCCCTTCACCACTATAAGACCCTGAGGGATACTTTTGACCGGTTGAGTGCCCTTGCGATTGAAGCGTGGCTGTGTGCCCCTAACCCTGCGTGGTTCCCTAACAGCCCAGAGCGTCCTTGACCACCAGGTGAAGGGTGTGTGCAGCACAAGGGATGCTTGTGAAACCCCCATCGCGGACTGCCTTAAGTATATTGGCTGCATTATCGGTCACCACACACCCCGGGGTGAACGGTGCACCTGGCGTGACCCACTCCTCCACCACAGCATTCAGAGCTGCCTCTATGTTCCTGGCAGTGTGGGGGATGTCCATTACTTCCGCCTGAAGCAGGGCCCACCTATACCCTGCTTCAAGACCACCAGTGCGCCTTCACCACCAGGTACGTGTGCTGGGCATTCCGGCTGGACCACAGGTCAGTGGTGAAATGGACAGTGGCACCCACAGCCCCTGTCAGCTGCTCCTTCACCTGCTCCTTCAATGCCCCATTCAGGGCTGGCACCACCTGCCCCGTTCAGGGTGGTGCAGGACGGAAGCTTAAACTGTGGGGCCAGGGACCCCATCAGCTGCTTAAACTCAGTGTCCCCGACAATGGAGACGGCTGACTATCGACAGCGATCATCTTAACCAACAGGCGCATGGCTTTCTCTTGAAAGCCACGTCACACTCCAGCTGCTGATAGCCTTGGCAACTGCCCCATCCCAGCTCCTCCATTGTGGGCTGATGCTTCTGGCGAGGCTGCTGCTCCTGATGCGCCCCCCTTGCAGCGATACTGCTCCTGATGCTAGACGCAGCCACTGGAGCAGGACAGTTGCCCGATGAACTAGGCGGATAACTAGCTGCTTGGGTTGGGAACCCGCTACGATCCACTGACCCTGCCTCCCCACTTAGCATTGCAGCACTGTGGCACAATTTCAGGTGCCTCAACATGGCAGTTGTCCCCAGGTTGGTGAGCACCTGCCCACGCTTCACCACCTTATTGCACAAAGTGCAATCCACCTTCTGTGGATCAACTGCCTGCACCTTAAAATGCTCCCAGACCCATGATTTTTAAGCCCCTCTTGCCTTCTGGCTGGCACAGGGTGAGGGGCAGGACATGGTGGCACTGGGGACACAGCTTGTTGAGGGACAGCAATCACCTCAGCAGCACCAGATACAGAGACCTCCTCCACAGAAATCTCTGCATCGCTGTCCCCATCCCCAAACAGAGTGACGGAGGTTGATGGACTCCCCATGCTGCTCCCACTCTGAGCAGCATTCTTTCCCTGCCCCCTATAGCTGCTGGTGATGCTGCTACGCTCCCTTCTTCCATTGCCTGGGGATCGGACCCTGCCTCTAGCAGCCGGGGTGAGATCCATCAGACCTGGGCTGCTTTGGGGGATTGCCTCTATAATTATGGGGGAGTCAGGGGACAATGGTGACCCCTGAGGAGCTTCAGGCACTGAGCCGCCTGCACCTGCAGCCGCAGATGAGACAGCCTCAGCCGCCTGCAATGCAGACATTACAGTGCCCTGGGTGGCAGTGGAGGATGCTGCATGGAGGTGATGTCTAACTCCCTGGCCCCTAGTGCCACTGGGAGCACTAGTGCTGGGAGAGAAAGACCCACAATCAGGCCTGCGCAGCTTGGGGCGTGGTGATGGGCTGCTGCTTCTGCCTGCTGGCACGCTGCTGGCACAGCCACTGCCAGCTCTGCCACGTGCCTCATTGCCTGGCTTGCGGGCAGCAGACTGGCCTCACCCTCGCCTACCTCCCTTCTCCATTTCTCCCACCAAAAGAATGTACAAATATTTTATAAAAACAATTTTTTAATTTTTAATTTT
>QEPC01006749.1:242411-267174 GCA_003113815.1 Sphenodon punctatus | reverse complement strand
TTTACCCCACCCTGGAGTTACAACTACCGTCACTTCTGTTCGGCAGATGCCAGATGTTCACCATTAGGGCTGAAACAGTAACTCCTTTTTTCCGTTCTGCTATTTCATTCTGTCATTTCAGGATTGCTCATGACGTTCTGCAACTTTTCCGCTGGCATTCCGCTAATTCTGAAATACATTAATAAATAAAAAGTTTATTAAAAAAATAAAAAGAAATTTGGGCAGAATTCTGATCAGAACACATGTTCCAATCAGAATTCTGATTGAAAAACAACTAGCTGTTCCATTTTCATGGAAATGTTAGGTGAAAAGGTTACCAAAATTAATTGATTTGGAAACATATTAGTCCTTAGGAACCACAAGTCTTCAAATTTAGAAACTTTCCAAGAGCCTGGAAGGGGCCGGTTGAGAGGTTGTGGATGGGGGTTGAGTGGAGGGTTTTGGGGGATGGGAGGGTTGGTGGGTGGTGAGGGGAAGAGGGAACATTTGGTGATTTATGAAGGAATGGTATGCTGTTTTATGTGTTTTGAAAGCCGCCCTGAGCGATTTGGGAAGGGCAGGGTAAAACGGTGGGGGTGGGGTGGGGGATTAAATAAATACATTTAAAAATGTACCCAACTCTAATGGTATTTTTATATGCTATGTGATCATGGCCAACCACATTGAATCCCCCATGGTGGCTGTGATTCCTGTAACGTCTGTCGTGAGTTCCGCCAGATGTTCACCCCAGTGAACCTCCGGCAGGAATCACAATGACCACGATTCTGGACCTCTGGATGCCCAGAGGTTCAGAATTGTGGTGGGATCAGGCTCCAACTGTGGTTGGATTGGCCACAATCCAGGACGGGCTGCAGGTAATGTATGTTACCTGCAGCCCGGCCGGATCATTGTCCCGACCTTGGGACGGGATCGGGCTCCACACTAGCTAAGCTAGGCATCTGCACTTGTGTTTTCACAACTTTGGGAATGTATTCCCCTCCAGGTATGTTGTTCCCCTCTTCCTTGTCTCACTTCCCTTCTCCATCCTAGATTGTAAGCCGCTTGTCTCTAATTATGGATTTTTTAGCAGCAGGCACATTGCCTCCTGGTGGCCTTCTGCAGCCAATGTAAGACCATCTTGTTCCGTTGGACTTTTGGTAGCGGGGACTGAATTGGAGCTGGGGGGGGGTTGATTTAAGGGGTAGTATGGGTTGGAGGATAGGGAGGGATTAGGTGGGAAGTTGTTGGAGGGTGGGAGTGGGTTTGGTCTTGGGGGAAGGGATTGTATTTTTAAAGTTTTTATATTGTATTTTATAATTTTTTGTGAGCTGCCCTGAGTCATTGAGGAAGGGCATGATACAAATACAAATACAAAGTAATTAATTAAATAAATTTATTTATTTATTTATTTTTAAAAATTATACCTCCTGCCAGGCAGCCCGGGCCAGCTAACAATATCAAAATCAATAAAATACAATAAAACATATAAAAACATCGCAATAACAAAAATAATAGAAGTAAAAGTTAGGCGAGAACCCCCCTTCAACCCAACCCCCCCCCACCCTCACCCTTCTCCCTTGCCAAATGCCTGATGAAGCAGCCAGTTCTTATAATTGCTGCAGAAACCTGGGAGGTCTGGGGTCAGACGGGCACCCAATGGGAGGGAGTTCCAAAGGCGCAACCACCGAGAATACCCTGTCCTGTGTAAAACCCAGGAATGCCCTGTCCTGTGTCCTGTGTCCTGTGGGAAACCCGGAGGTCCTCCGACAGGGTGCCCCCAGATGACTGCAGGTCATTTAAATAAATAAATAAATAAATAAATTATACAGCCCTTTCAGTGTGCAGAATCTTAGTTCATTCTTACAACAAGCCTGTGAGCACATTATTACAGCCATTTTACAGGTGAAGAACTGATACTGAGAGATAGTGATTTGCCTAAGATCACCCACTGAGTGATCTGGCCAAGACCAGATCTGAACCTTGGTCTTATAGACCTAAGTCTACCACCTTACACACAAGGCTACGCTGGCTTTGTATGGCTGAGGGGTTGAGGCTTCTGTGGTTTTGGACAGATCCAGCATTCCACCCCCCACCCCAAGATTTAGCCCAAAATTACACAATGGTTTAAAGCTTTAGTTCTCCCCCTACTGAGAGGGCCCTTCCCATCAGCCTCCTAATGGATCCTTCATCTCACTGTTTCTCAGTGTGTAAATCATGGGGTTAAGCATGGGTGTGAAGATGGTGAAGAGAACAGAGACGGCCTTGTCTGCTGCAAATTTTTAGAAGGAACGGGCATAGATAAAGATACAGGGCCCGAAGATGAGGCTGACCACAGTAATTTGCGCTGCACAGGTTGAGTAGGCCTTTTGACGACCCTCATCCACTCGATTTCTCAGCATGACGAGAATAACCGTGTAGGATACCAGAAGTATCAGGAAGGCGAGAGAGGTCAGCATCCCACTGTTGGAGACTATCAACAGTTCCACCACAAGAGTGTCTGTGCAGGCCAGCTTCACTACTTGGGGAACATCACAGTAGAAATTATCCAAGATGTTGGGACCACAGAAGGGGAGGCGAATCATCAAGGCCACTTGGACGATGGAGTGGACAAAGCCACCTAACCAGGCCCCGGCCACCAACCCAATGCACACATTCCAATTCATGATGATCAAGTAACGCAAGGGCCGAAAGATGGCCACCCACCGATCAAAGGCCATGACAGTGAGGAAGAAGACCATACTGCCTCCACACAAGTGGAAGAAGAACATCTGGGTCATGCAGTCATTGAAGGAGATGGTCTTTTTCTCATTGAGTAGGTCATGCAGCAGCTCGGGGACAGTGACGGAAGAGAAGCTGACATCTATCATAGCTAATTTGGCCAACAGGAAGTACATGGGTGTATGAAGGCGGTGGTCGGTGAACACTGTGGTGATGATAGTGAGGTTGCCCAGCCAAGTAGTGGTGTAAACAAGAAGGAAGATGGTGAAAAGGAAGAGCTGGATGTGTCTGCTTGGGGAGAGGCCCAGAAGCACAAATTTCTCCACTGTGGTATTGAGGCTTTGCCCATTCATCTATGCTTGTAAAGATAATGGAATGGTGGAGTTACCACTGCAGACAGGACAAAAAGCAATGCTTTTAAAACTGCAGAAAAGCAGGTTTAGGTTAAATATTAGGAAGAACTTTCCAACTGTTAGAACAGTTCAGCAGGGCAACAAGCTGCCTAGGGAGGGTGTGGAATATACACCCTGGCTATTTTCAACAAAATACTGGCCAGACATCTGTCAGGGAATCTGTAGGGACAGGGTATCCTGCCTCAGGGTGGAGTGTTGGACTAGATGACCTTTGGGATGCGCCTTCCAACCCTGCAGTTTCTATGATTTTATAGTTGTCTTATCAATCAATGGCAATTTGTAGCACAAGACTAGAGCTGAAATGGATACAAAAAACCCCATCCATGAATAATGATCTGGTAACCACAGAAATTAACCACCAAACTGTGATCCCGAAATAACCGTTTACTAAATTAATACCTATGCTTACTGCATTACCACATAACCAGACCAGTCTGGATAGAGGGAGGAAGGTTTGTTTTTTAAAAGTCAAACAATAATCAAACAGTAATTGAGAAATGCCAGACAGTAAATGGTATTTTGGTAAGCAGTAATGTGGTAAATGGTAATGTGGTTAAACGGAAAACTGCCAGATACTAATTGAATACTACTGATAACCAACCTGATATTGGATACTGCAGATATTGTGATATCCGGCTGAATCCTGGATAGTAGTGGTTACTCGTTTTAGCTCTACACAAGACCTCCATAGGTCATCAGCTGCAACAAAACCCACCACACACAGCTCCAAACCACAGCTTTCTACCACTTCACCCAAGAGTGTCTTCCTCCGGTGCAGAAAGTTGCCATCCATTCTCCTCAAGATGAATTTTTAGATGGGTTCCCAAAAGTGACTTAGGCTGTGATTTGTGAAAATGTTGAAGGGGTATGTGGAGACCTAATCTTTGTCAATATTTAATGGGGTATTGTTTTCATTTGGGATCTGTGATCTGGATATCCTGATCCTGTAGACCCGGGACAGGGAATCTTTCAGGGAACCTCTACCCCCACATGGGCCATCCAATATTTTTCCCCGATGCTCCGTGTGGTGGCATGAGTGGCCAGTGAATGGGTTAAGGGAGGTCACAGCCACCCACCCCACCGTCAGATGGGCATTCGGATGGGTGGGGATGGGTGGGGGCGTGGGGGCACGTCCTGTTTAAAAACAGCCTTTGTCTAGGGAGACACGTTGGTAATTTTAAAATAGTCAGTTTGGCTGCACCAAAAATACAGAGATACAGTCTTGCATTACTTCAAATTAGGACTGAAAAAAAGCCTCATGAATGCTGAATTTGTCAAATCTGGCATTCTCATATTTCCCTTTAAAGTAAATGAATAGGAAAGATGTTGTCTTCATGCTATTTTCATTTATTTATTGAAATTTCTACCCAGTCCTTTCCCTAAGGCTCAGGGTCGCTTACAGAATTCAAGATACAAAATACCTTAAAATCGCTTTTAAAACCCCACCCTCGCCCCTAAACCCACCCACCCAACCACCACATTTTACATTTGTAAGAGTATGGCTGTTTTTAAATGAGCCGCGACCACGCAGGGCCACCCGTGCCGCACCCATCCAAATGCCCGCCTGATGGTGGCGTAGGGAAGGGGTTCTTCTGTGACCCATGCGCTACCCACCCATGGCCACTCACAGAGCCTCGGAGAAAAATCCGGGCCATCCCACTCAGCACACATGGACCCCCTCCCCAGCCGTGCTTGTTTAAAAACAGCCTGTGAGTTATTTCAGTGTCAAAACAGAAGCAAGATCTGAGACAGCAGAGGGGAAGTTTGCAGAACCTCAGAGATGGGCTTCAGAAAGACACGAGTGTGAGAAAGAGATGTGCGGAAGTCATACTGAGCTAGGACACATAGTTGGGTTGGTGTCAATGCAAAGGAAGGAAGAAGAGAGTCTGGATCATGGATCTGGTCTGTAGAACTAGCTCCAATTCTGGAAATTGCACCCTCATCTCTCCTGACATTCCCCTCACCATGTGTACCATCTTTGGCCCGTGGGTCAGAGGTTTTTCATCTCTCCCTTAGGTAGATTAAAAGAATCACAGCTTTTGGATACCTGAGATTTTGCTGACTGAACTGATTTTGGCACGTGATTTTCAGAAATTTGTAGAACTCCATCCTATGCTCCTTAAAGGAGCCTCCTCCCGGACTCTCCTGCCATTTTGATGTTTGTGTAAGACCTGACTGTTCCGACAGGCTTTTGGCGAGGGAGTGAGTTGTTTTTTCTCCTGCATATGGGATTTTTAACTTTTAAATTTCTTTTATTGTTTTATTGTTTTAATTCGTTGTTCGCTGCCCCGAGCTGCCCTGCGGACAGGAGAGGCAGGATAGAAATCTTTTATAAAATAAATAAAAATAAAATAAAAGTCGTCCTATTGTGCCTCAAAAACTGTGGCACAAAAAAATCACTTCAGAAAAAAAAGAGTGCTGGCCACTGAACAGAACCAGAAAGTGCAAAAACACAAGGCCAGCAAGTAGGATGGCAAAACAAATATATATATATATATATATATATATATATATATATATATATATAATTTACATTTGCTGACAGTTTGTACTCAAAATACTAACACCTCCCCATATTTTTTCAAACATATTGTCTATCTGACATAGCTCAGTCATTAGTTCTGACTTGATTCCAGCTTGAGGAACGGCCTTGTGTCTCATGACAGGTTGCACACTCTCACCACCAGACGTTGATCCAGTCAAAGATATAAGACATGCCATACAAGGTCTGACCAATGGTCCACCCAACCCAGGATCCTGTCTTTGATAATGGCTATTCTTGGTCACTTTGGACAAGTACCCACAGACCATAATGGAGTGATCCATAGTATGGATACATGGGTGTAGAGTTCTCAGTTTCCCAGGGGTGTGACCCTGGTCATAGTGGGAGCAGAGTTGGGGTGGGTGGGCTGACCATGGGTGGGGAGGTGGAGTTGGGTGAGCAGAGTTAGATGTGCCGGAATTCAAGAGGGAGGGGTCTGCAGGGGTGCTGGCAAGACGGTGGTGTCGCTGTGGTGATGATAGTGAGGTTACCCAAGTAGTGGTGTAAGCAAGAAGGAAGATGGTGAAAAGGAAGAGCTGGATGTGTCTGCTTGGGGAGAGGCCCAGAAGCACAAATTTCTCCACTGTGGTATTGAGGCTTTGCCCATTCATCTATGCCTGTAAAGATAATGGAATGGTGGAGTTACCACTGCAGACGGTGGGAATAGGAATGGAATTGGGAAGGCACCTGTGAGTGCTTGCTGGGAATAGGGCAATAGTGATCATGATATTATTATTATTATTATTAACAAACATTTATATAGCGCCAGCAGTGTACCTGGCACTTTACAAAGTAATAAAATAGACAGGGTCCCTGCTCCTGGGGGGGGTGGTTTCACATCCGAAGGGGCGTGCCATTGCGCCAAGTGGCTTGCTGCACGTGAGCGGCACATGCACACATGTGCATCGGCATTAAGTACTCTGTGCCTTACATAGGCACAATTTAACAGGGCCTCTAGGATTACACCCTTTATCTCTATAGCTTTCTACATATCCATCCATCCATCCATCCAACACAAATCTATCTATACATCCACCAGTCCCCATAGCTTCTGCTTCCTCTCTCTCTCTCACATCAAATCTAATCTAATCTAATCTATCAGTCAATCATCTGATCTACTAATCTCCACCACAGTTCTTTATTTGTCCACAAATTTCTCATTCTGTCTATTCATCCTACACTCACCTATCCATGTGCATTATCAGGATGAAGGCAGTACACAAGCAGTACACGGTAAATCGGTATATGGTAAATGGTAAATTGTGGTAAATGGTAATAATAAAATGGTAAAAGGTATTCTGAGAAAAAAATTTCGACCGAGATCTCAGTCTGTTATCAAGATTGTATGGAGATCTCAGTGACAATTTTCGATTCTCGCAATATTTTCATGAGAATAACACTGCTTCTTCTTTCAGCGGGGAGTGAGGAGTGTGGTGCTCGGCTCTTTCAGAACTGGTTGTTGAAATTGAGTTAGAACATCATCCATCCATCCATCTATCCATCCATCCAACACAAATCTAGGTATACATCCACCAGTCCCCATAGCTTCCGCTCCCTCTCTCTCCCACATCTAATCTAATCTAATCTGATCTGATCTGATCTGATCTGATCTGATGTGATCTGATCTAATCTATCAGTCAATCATTTGATCTACTAATGTCCACAACACTTCTTTATTTGTCCATCTGTCTATTCATCCTACAATCATCTATCCGTTTATCCCCTTTTACCTAACTATGCAGCCTTGTAACTAAGGCTGAAACTCCATCTCACATTTTTCCTTGTTGAAAATCACAATTCTCAAGTCGTTCTAAGCAAGAAATGATAATCGAGAAAAATACCGATTCTCAATATTTCTTGGTCAGGAACTTTTTCTTGAAATACCGTTTACCATTCATCGTTACTGTTTACAGCAATTTACCATTTACCATATACCGATTTACCATGTACTGCTTACTGTGTACCACGTTCATCTCAGCAATGCACATGCACAAAGTGGCATTTTGTATTTTGTGCATGTGCATTACCGGGATGAAGGCAGTGGATTGTATACAATGGACTGTATACAATCCATTGGATGGATTGGATGGATTGTAAGGAGATCTCAGTAACAATTGTCCTCGCAATATTTTTGCGAGAATAAAATTGCTTCTTTTTTCAGTGGGGAGCGGGGAGTGTGGTTGTTGAAGCTGAGTCAGAACATCATCCATCCTTCCATCCATCCATCCATCCATCCGCATTCAGCACAAACTCATTGTCCTCACCTTCAAGGCTCTTCATGGTCTTTTTCCTCTCTATCTTTCAGTCTCTAGGTCATGCTAATTTCCTGTAGCAGATTGGTGACCCATCCTGACTGTATGTCCTTACACAACACCCACGACACTTACAGTTATTCACTCTTTGGGAGGGGGGATAGATGTCTTTGTTGTCTCTTGATTCCACCCTTCTCCCATATACTCCCACTTACCAACAGTCCATGCCACGCTCCAATGTTCTTCCCATATGTTCAGCCATGGGCTTCTTCCTGTGACACACCTCGCTCAGGTCTCAGCCAGAGGAGTACAATTTCAGCTTTTAGTCCCCCTTCCAGATGGATGATCTCTTCTTGTTCACAGTTCCTCACCCTTGCATTGCCCTGGTGCTTTCCTGATGTTCTTGTAGCTCCTCACAACACAGGAGCAACCAGGACTTCCTTCAAAGCAGGGCCTGAGGTTGTCTCACCTACTGAGGGGCTTCAGGTTCTTGTGTCTAGAATGGCCCTTTGCCCCGAGAACTGGATTTTCTCCTTCTCACTCCCACTCACTGATTCATCTGCCCTGTAACCCTACGGCTTCATTAATACTTAGGTTGCTGGCTTATCAACCCCCTGTTAGCCCTACAACCTTCCACTCACACACATCTTTGTCTGTCTTCAGGTATCCCTGTCCCCTCAAAGCCTGCCCTGGGACTCCAAGGCCAAAGGCCCTTCAGGGCCTTCTTGAGAACCCCCTTGCCCTATCCCTGGGCAGAGGCAGGGTTCCCTCCAGCCTCCCCAGCAGGGTAGCTCCACAACTTTCCAGGAGCTCCACGCATTATTATTATTATTATTATTATTATTATTATTATTATAAGCATTTATATAGTGCCAGTGATGTACCTGGTGCTTTACAAAGAATAAGATAGACACGGTCCCTGCCAGAGACATGTGACCAGCCCACATCGGGTCTCATGATGCTTTCCTATGGACCCTAGGCTTAACCGTTTCAGTGCTGGCTCCGATGACTCACTATTACAGCGCTGACTCACTGCAGGCCTGATCCTGAATCGGCTTGCCCCTCAGAACTCTGCTACGGTTCCTCCTCTACCACCACCCTCACCTGCTGTAGTCTCCCACTCCCTTAATCACCTCTTCATCCCTTCTTCCATGCTGACCCCACACCTAGAACTCTGTTCCCAAGCACATACACTCTGTTCTCTCCTTCCCAAACTTCAAATTCTGCCCCCACCCCTCAATCTACTTCTTCCATCAGGCTTTCCATAGCTTCTCACGAGTCACTTCCATAGATTGCTCATTTATGCTTCTCTTTAAAATGTCTTATTCTGAAGGATCCTCTCATCCGCTGGAAACTTAGCTAAACCCATGCATCTGCAACTTCTCCACTTCATGAAAATATATATGACTCTCCCCACGTTTGCCTCCTTCTTGCTTCCTCTCCCTTGTCCACCCTAGATTGCAATCCCTTGCGGGCAGGGACCTGTCTCTAACCATGACTGTTCAACATCTGGTGCATTGTTGGTGTGATAGTAACAAAATCAGAATATTAACAGCCATCTACTCTCTGTTCATCTGCTTACCTCCACCCCACACCTTTTTGCCTGTCTATCCTAACTCTTTCATTCTTGTTGTGTTGGCATGTGTTATGAGATTATTGCAGTTGTACAGTGAGTGCAGACTCTAGCAGTCACAGGTGAACACGTATACTTCCGGAGGAAGCTCGCCTGGCCCCAAGCCTTTTGACATTTCGGCGGAACTGTAAGACCTGGCTGTTTGCCCAGGCCTTTGGGAGGGAGGGTGGGGAGGGGTGATTTTAATCCCCCGCCCATCTATTTATTTATTTTCTAGCCCTGTTTTATGTGATATGTTTAGATGATGTTTTATATGTATTTTAAGTGAATTTTAATATTTTATTGTTGTTAGCCGCCCCGAGCTGCATTGCAGGAGGGGACGGGATATAAATTCGTAAAATAAAAAAATTAATAAAAAAATAAATGTGAATTAATTTTCTTTTTAAAAAAAAAACAACCTATGACATTCCATCTAAGTAGCAAGGCTGAATGATGAAATCCATCACACCACCCACTCTATGGGTGTTTTCATATGTGATGGAACTGCCATGCTTTGATCCTGTCTAGGGTGAGAGACCTCACCCTGGGCAGGAGTAGGCTCCACTGCCAATCAAACGTGCCAGCAGCAGGGGAGGGAGAGGGTGGAGAGATGTGAGAACATGATCAGGTACTGGCCCCTGATGGGTGGATGTGTCAGACTCTGAGGTGCCACACCCACCTAGAAAAACTGGCCACTTGCTGGAGTTAGGTAGAGCAGGCCATCAGATATGAGTCCGGACAATCCCTTTAGGGCTGGAAGTATCCTCAAGGATTTTCTAATCCAACCTCCTGTGCCAAGGCAGGATACCTTTTATTTACAGCATTAGATGCTGGCCCAGCAAGGTTTTGAAAACCTCTAAGGAAGGAGGTTCTACAGCCTCCTTGGGCAACTTATTCCATTGCCCAATAGTTATTGTAGTAAGGAAGAGTTTCCTTTTTCATACTGCTCCATGCTGCCACCGTATAGACTCTGCCCACCAGGGGGAGTTCTTTTGGTAGCATCGTAAACATGGGCGCTTTCCGTTGGTGCCCCATGTGTGGCTGTGAATCCCCTGTGGATCATTTCTCAAGTCGGGTGCAGGTAACCCAGCTGACAGATGACAAGGGGGAACAGGGAAACCCATCTGCCAGGAGACAGGGTATCTCTCAGCTTGGGTTCCCTGTTCCCCACTGGTCAGCTGTCAAGAAGGATATGGGAAATCCATCCCTCATGGAGTTACTTAACAAAACTGACCAAGCTCTGATTTCAGGGCCAGCCTTAGGATTTGTGGGGCCCAGAGTAAAGAAAAAATGCAAGGGCCCTAGTGGCCCCTCCCCCTTGGGGGGCCCACTGAGAGGAAGTGGTGCCCCTACAACCTGTCCTGAGGAAAACAGAGACCACTGTGGGGCCTTCAGAAAGAGCAGGGCCCGGGGCAGTCACCCCAGTTCGCCCTGTGGTAAAATGTAGCCCTGTCCGGTTTCCCTAGTCAATCTTGTTCCAGTTCACTCCAGCCCAGGATGATATTGATCAGCATAATGGAGGCTGGTCAAGTTTATCAAGCGATTCCATGCATGAATGGTGACTTGACTGGCCAGAGTCACATTGTGGCGTTGAACAGATGTTAATGGTGTATCAGCTTATAGGCTGCTCTGTGGGACTGGATATATGTTTAATGCAGTCAACCTGTGTTTACAAAACACAAGAGAAAGAAGGGGAGGTCCCCACAAAGTGTAGAGCAAAATAAGCCACAGGGGACCCAAACAAAGCCAAATGGAATTGCAAAACGTGTCTCAATCACACTGCCATAAAAATTGCACACACAATAAACAGTAAACTTAACTATATTGTAATTGTGGAAACAGAAAAAATGCATAAATCCTGTGTTGCTCAAGATAACAACCAGTAAAAATCATAAAGAAAATCCAAAATCCAAAAATAGTAGGCAACAAGAAAGTAGTCCCAAAATGTGACTAATGGTGTTGAAAGAGGTTGATGTCAAAAAAGCTGCAGGCAAGGATGATAAACAATCCCAAAAGTACATCCAATACTAAAAGGAGGAAGTCAGTCTCCAAACATATTCTGTGAGACAGTGGTAGTTATGAGTCACCGGTGGTTGTTCTCGTTTCCAATAGACTTCATCAAAACTCCAATGTCATCTTCCTCAAACTGGATGTAGAAATATAGATCACAAGCAGATGTCTCCTTCATTCACAATGTACTGTAAACATGCCTTCTTCAATTTAACTCCATTTCATACTCTTATGTAGCCAGTTCTCCAACAGTCACCTTGCTTGCTCGACTGATCGTGGCTTCAGCAGAAAGTGGAGACTTCCATTACGGTAGGAGGCAGTAGGCCAGTCCCTGGCCTGCCAAATTGAGCTGCCTGTGGCTACAGGGAGTTTTTTCCTCCTCCAGGGGAAGGCGCTCTTGTGTCTGAGTTCCTGGCACATTCCACACACATGCCCTGAAATCTCAGCCTTTTAAGAGAGACACTCCCCTGCCATCCTGGTGGTTACTGATGTTTTGTGAGCCACCCTGAGAGTGTAGGGGAAATGTTAATAAATAAATTAAATAAATAAATAAATAAACCCTTCCTGTGATCGGTAGTTCTTAAACTTTTTTGAACAGCACCCCACACTTCGACTTGTCTTTTGTCGTTGTTGAGGTCCCTCCCGCACCACACACACATATACATGTATCTTGCCTCCTCTCTTTCACTCCCCCTTCCCACCCACCAATTGCTTCCTCTCCCCTCACCCCTATGTTGTTCATTGACGCTGACTCTCTCTCCTCCTTGTCACTCTTTTATTTTGGAAATTGACCTTATCTCAACAGGAGTGTAGAGCTAGGCGCATGCAGGTTGTAGTCCTTCTTGTGCTCTACCCCCGCCCCCCTCCAAATGACTTACACCCCCCTGTCTGAGAGACTAGGAGGTAGATGACCTTTGTGGTCACCTCCAGCCTTCAAGTTCTATGATTCTGTGAACAAGCATTATTTTTGATATGATAAAAATGGAGAAATTGAATTTTATATTGTGCTTCATTGGGGTTTAATAGTTAGCCAAAATCCCCCATCATTGGTGGAAGGAGGGAAGGAAGAGGATAGAATAGGTATAGAATATTATTGTCTTCTGCTCACAGCTTTCAGTTACCACATCCCAGTCCCTCCACATAGCTTCCCACATCACTCCCAGGGCACATCGGGCCTTGATTACTTAAAACAACATTAAAAGGAGGACAAAGTCACATCCCCCCGATCCCCAACACGCACCTCCCCATTACCCATTACCCCCACCAAGCGCCTGGTGGAACAGTCAGGTCTTACAACTTTTCTGAAAGGAGGGTAGATCCGGGACCAGATGGGCCCCCACCGGAGGGGAGCTCCACAGTTGTGGTGAGGCCACTGAGAATGCCCTCCTCTGCATGGCCCCCTGAAAAAACCCCAGGGGATCTCGAACAGGGCACCCCCGGATGACCGCACGGGCCAATCCAGGACCCAGAGAGTGAGGCAATCTCTCAGATAAGCAGAGTGAAGGCCGTTTAGGGATTTATAGGCCAAGACCAAACCAAAACCTTGAATCGGGCCTGGAAAACCACCAGCAGTCAGTGCAGAGAATGGAGCACTGATGTAAGGTGCTCCTGGCAGCCTAGTCCTACTAAGAGACAGGCTGCCACATTCTTCACCAGTTGCAAATTCTGAGCCTTCACCATAGGTAGCCCCCCATAGAACACGTTATAGTAGTCTAATCTAGAGGTGATGAAAGCATGGATGACAGTGGCCAGGTCCGAATCTGAGACAAACAGACGACGTCGTCGCTCCAGATGTAATTGGAAAAAAGCGCTCCTTGCCACAGTCTCCACCTGGAGCACGAGGAGCACCCCTAGACTCCATACCTGGGAGGCCATTGGGGGTGGCAGACCCCATCAATAATGGGGGCTGCGAACTCCATCACCTTACCCACTAGCATCACCTCCGTCTTGTCAGGATTCCGCCTCAGTCGATATTCGCTAGGGGTAAACATTGACATTCGCTAGGGGTAAACATCGGCAAGCAGTAAAGGTTTGCTTTTAATATTGAATGAAGTGTAAAATGCAGAGATGATACGTATTAAAAGAATCACCACATACCTCACTATCCTCAGGCAGGGTGTTTTAAAAATACAGGGTTCCAAGAGATGTTGCTCCTTCGAAGGCAGCCGGTTGAATGTCTCCTTTTCCCCTGGCATTAGGTGGTGGTTTAACGATGGGCCAATCAGAAGCGGTTATGTCACATCCCCTCGGGGGGTGTCGGCCAAGCAGAGGTGAGTGATGTCACATCGTACAATAGGATGGGGGGCTAATCAGAAAGGAGCGCCCGTTTGAATTTTTGGGTGGGAACCAATTGGAAAAGCCTCTTTGTAAAGGGTGGATATTTTAAATAGAGAAACATTAAACATACCATAGTCTTAAAAAATCCACGACTTTCTGTAGGGTGCTTACTGTAAGGCTCAGGAGGGGGTCGCGAAGTATAAATAAACTATCATCAAGGATCCATGCAGCATCTTGTGTGGCAGGTAATGAATGGGGACAGTTTGCAGGGGGGAAAACTGCCCATCACTCCTAATACAGGGGGCATAGTAAAAATAAAGGAAGAGAGGTCTCTGATGGTCAGAGGGCCAGTTACAAGGATGCCCAACACCCAAGAGTTTGCAGAACTCTTAAAACCCAATAAAATTGTATTTCTTATGGTCCATCAGACAGATTGGCCAGCAATTTTATGAAAAGTGTTTTAATATGGGGTAATACTGCCCTCTTGTGTCAACTGTTATGTTTGAGTCTATGCAAACAGTTTTTGTAAAGGAAGATTAGATGTTTTCCTGAGGGAATGGCTTATTTTTTGGCGCGATGGCTGGACACTATAAATAGCAGAGGTCTATTGTTTGGGGCAAACAATAGACCTCTGCTATTTATAGTGTCCAGCCATCGCCCAAAAAATATCCTCACAGCCTGCCAAAAAAACTTGAAGACATGCATCATGTTCATGTGAGTGAAAATGGGTCCTTTGTGTTTTTTAAAAACAGAGTTAATGGAGGTGGTGTGTGTGTGTGTAGGGAGATAGGTTTCAGGAAACACAATGTTTAAGCAGAAAGATTTGTTGTGAATGTGTACAAGCAGAGTTAGTGGAGTGTTTGTGTGTGTGGAGCGGGGTGGGCAGGAAGCAGGAAGCAGTTTTGTAAAAGATAAAAATGCTGGAGCGGTTTTTTTAAATAAGGAGAGATGTGGGATACTTAAAAAGCAAATCAGAGTAACGGATCAGGGGGGGGAGGGAGTATTGTGTTTAAGCAGAAGGGGCTTAGAAAGATTTCTTGCCAGTATGTGTGAGCTTTTGAATAAAACAGAGGTAACTGTCTATATATGGGGGAGACAGGAAGCAGGAAGCAGTTTTCTAAAAGATAAAAGTGCATGATGGGTGCTTCAAATAAGGAGAGATGTGGGCTACTTAAAAAGCAAATTAAAGTTAGTGGATTGGGTGTGTGTGTGGAGGGAGTATTGTGTTTAAGCAGAAGTGGCTTAGAAAGATTTTTTGTTTTTGAATAATATATTTCTATATATTATTTATATACCATTTTTATATTAATGGTTTGTTTTTTTTAAGAACAATAATCATGCCGAGAGGGATGTTTTTACAGATCCAGTGATATTGGAGTACTTCAACAGACCCATGACTGGAGCCAAAAATGATACTGAGGGTAAATATTATTGAACAATCGATAATTGGTTTTTTAAAAAGGAAGTTTGTAGCGCATTTATTGAAAAGCCGAACGGTATTGTTTTAGGGCTTGTGGGACTGAAGTTAATGGTAGAGAACTTGACAAATGGCACGGGGAAGGCACACACGCAAGGAGTTAGTAAGTGGTTTTCCAAATAGAGTGACAGGACACGCTGGGTTGTGTTTTTTTGGTAGTAACATTTTTTTTTATTATTATTATTATATCACAGGTTCGTGACCAGTGTCATCTGAAGCGGGCAGCAGCAGAGACAAACACTCGAGTAAGAGGGCCCAAGAAGCAGGAGCTGATGATACCCATAAAAAACTCAAATCGTTGGTCCAGAAGCACCCGCCACAAGCAACAGCGATTGTCCATCACAACGCCAACTCGGAATCTGAGGAAGACTGCGTTTAAACAGAGTGAACCCACAATCGTGTGGCTTCTTACACTCCTGGAAACCTGGAGGCCTTCTACAGCCATTTTGAACTGCCTAGTGATCATTGTAAGCAAATATGTGATTATGTAGATTCTATTGATTCTGTGAAAGGGTTGTTAGATGTTAGAAAAAATAACCTTGCTTTACATATTTTGAATGTGGGTTGCTATCAGAATGGTGATTTTCCTCAATGCATCGCTGAGGGTCTTGAGCAGATGTTAAAGGTTTAGAATTACCTGAAGGGGTCATCGCGCAGAGCGATTGACACGTTTGCATGCCTGTAAGTGTCGCAGGGGATGGAGGGTGGGTGGGCTCTAATAAATGTTGGGAAGGGGTGCTTAAAAAAAAATGAAATGAAATGTACAAAAGGGAATCTTAGAAAATTAAAAAGGAGGCTTACGGGGATTGGAGAGAGGTGGGAACGTTGGAAGAAATCTAAAAAATGTTGGGACAGGCTCAGAAAAAAACTGAAACATACAAAAGAGAATCTTAGAGAAATAAAAAGGACGTTACGGAGACCGCACTCTCCAACGAACACATCCCAAGACAGACATGGTCCGAGTCTTCTGAGTCCCGAGTACCCAGACATAGAGGTCCAAGAACCTCCGAGCCCCGTGGACCCTGGCCCTCCGCCCATATATATGGAACACATTGCCCACTGGGTGTGGAAAATTAGGAATTTTGAGGCCGCTGAGCATTATTACCGATTTCGTTATGATAACCTGGAAAAAGTGTGTTCTTTTAATGACGTGATTCAGGCTGTTCATGATTCCACATATACTTTACTAGATGAGATTAACCCTACTCTTGAACCAGGTGACTTTGTGCAGCTCAGGCTGCAGGGTGAAAATTTAAACGATCCCTTGCGCACGCTTAGAAGACCCTTTAAAGCTTTAAATGCAGAAAAGCTTTTAAACAGTGTCAGCAAACTCTTGCAAAGTAACTGTGAAATTGTGGCTACCGGGGAGCTTAGACTGATTGTGACCATTGTTAGGAACAAGTTTGTCGGGGGTAAGCCATGACAGTTAAACACCGTCACGTACAGTCGCGTTGTTCACAAAAAGCGCAAGCATTTATTTATTTTAAATAACAGGGGCAACCACTTGTGTTTTGCAGTGAGTGTTGTTACTCTCTTGGCATCTAAAGAGTTGACGGACAGAGAAGCGCTCAAGGGGGCCAAAAAACTTCATCGTGACTTGGGGTTTTCGGAACAAAAAATTATTAGTAGCGCCGAAGTACCGCTCTTTGAAGACCATTTGGGGGTGTCTATCATCATTTTGAAGCATTCTAGGGGAGATTGGTCTTTTTTTCCCACGGAGGGAGAACGTAGGATTAGAACCCTGTTTATCCTGCTGATGGACAAACATTACATTGGGATCAAGGATATCAAATCTTTTTTGTAGATTGATTTTGCCCTATGCGATAAGTGTGGGTTCTACCAGAAAAAAGTCCACAAGTGCCCGGCAAAGGAGTGCCCCCAGTGTAAAGAGGCAATTAGTGATATAGACGATCATCAGTGCTATATGCGAGGCATTTACGCACCCCAAAAGAGGGACAATTACATTGTCTATGACTTTGAATGCATGCAACAGACGGGAGTGCATATTCAAAACTACATTTTTGCCCGCGACATGGAAGGTGAAAGGTGGTGGGAATTCGTAGGTGAAGATTGCTTGAAAGAGTTTATAGAAATTTCATAGACACGAAGTTTGCCAATTACAGCTTCTTGGGTCACAACGCAAAGACTTATGATGCCTATTTAATCCTCAGGCAACTCATTAAAGAAAAAATAAAGCCCAGTCTGATCACGTGATGGTCAAAGATCTTAAAATTCGATTCATACATACTCTGAATTTTCTGCCCCTGAAACTTAGTAAGCTGCTGGGTGCCATAGGGTTTGAAGGGGCAAAAGGGCAGTTTTTGAAAAAGAGGAGTTTTTGAAATGGCATCAAGAGCAGGGACAGAGGATGTTTGATTTTCAGAAGGAATTACGTTACTATTGCTGTATGAATGTGGAAATTTTGCGAAGGGCGTGCAAATGTTTTAGAAATTAAATCATGACAATGACGATGACGATGAGGCAGGTGATTATGAACCCCGGGGGAAAACCGACCGCTTTTGAATACAAAGGGTGCTTCTTTCACGGTTGTTGTGTTTGCTACTGCGAAAACTATTTCAGTACCCTGATGAATGCACCGAACGGGGTGAATGTCTGGGGTGCATTCATCATGATTAACATCAAACCATGATTAACATCGAATTTCTCAAAAGTAGGGGGTTTGAGGTACGAATGCTGTGGGAGTATGAGTGGAAACACATGTTGACCAACGATGAGGAACTGAAAGATTTTTTGCGACTTGAAAAACTGCCACAGAGAAAAACTGCCAGAGAGTCCCTGTACGGGGGTAGGGCCAACACCGTAACCTTGTATTACAAACCAAAGCAGGGGGAGCAAATCTATTACTATGATTTTACCAGGGCCTGTACCCTTTTGTTAACAAGACAAAAATGTACCCCCTAGGGCATCCCACGATTGTGTATGACAATTTTTGAGATCTCGGAGATTACTTTGGGGTGGTCAAAGTTAAAGTGGGCCCCCCTAGGGGCCTTTACTTTCTGGTTCTCCTGTACCAGATTGCCAGTAAGCTGATCTTTCCCTTGTGCGGAAACAAGGGTCAAAGGGACCTGTGTACTCGCACTCGCGTGGAGAGGTCTTTAACGGGTACGTGGTGCACCGTCAAACTGATGGTGGCGATGGACAAAGGTTACGAGATCGCAGAGATTTTTCAAATTTGGGACTTTCCCCGTAGGACCGACGAGCTGTTTGCTGTGTACATTAACGCGCATCTCAGACAGAAGCAGGAAGCGTCCAGGTACCCCATCTGGTGTACCTATGACGCTAAGAAAAAGAAGTACGTGAAAGAGTATGAAGCCAGAGAGGGCATGCGTTTGAGGGCCAGTAAAATTGAAAAGAACCCTGCTAAGAGTCAAATTGCTAAGCTGTGTTTAAATTCCCTGTGGGGTAAATTTGGACAAAGGCCCAATCAGTCCCAAACGAGCATAGTGTGAACTTTTCAAGTATGTGTTTGTTCCGTATTACGAGGTTTCGGTGTGCAATTTTATCGATGACAACACCGCCTCTGTAACTTGGAAATACACGAAAGAACAGGCCTGAGCAACCACAAACACAAACGAGATTTAATTTCAGAAATTCTGGATGGGGAGCACATAGTAGAGTTTGTCTCCGCTGGTCCTAAGATGTACGGCTACAAGCTCTCGAGCGGGAAAGTCTGTATGAAGGTAAAAGATATCACCCTTAATTCTGGAAATTGTGAAAAATTCAATTTTGAGAGCTTGAAAGACCTTGTGGGGAACTACTGTTCAAATCCTGAGGCGAATAATCCCCGCGAACCCGGAATAGTGCATCAGGAAAAGCACTGGACTATAGAAACAAGGAAACTAAAAAAGACGCAGAGTTGTTTACGACAAAAGAAATCTCAGGGAAGATTTTAATACGCTGCCGTTTGGCTATTGAGTAAGATGCAGGGTTATACGCAGTTTGTGCATCCTTTTTCCTGCATACTCACCGGACCTTCCAACTCAGGGAAAACGTATTTTATTAAGCAATTGTTAGAAAATAGTCATAGATAGTTATTGTATGTACCTGAAAATATTCTGTGGTGCTATTCTTGCTGGCAACCTTTGTATAAAGAATTGTTACAGAAATTCCCTTATATTCAATTTGTAGAGGGACTACCTCAAACTTTTAACGATGTAAGTTTATTTCCGCCTCATAAAATAAACTTGGTCATTGTGGATGATCTGATGGGGTTTGCTTGTGACAACAATGAAATAGAAAAATTATTTACTGCTTACGTACATCATCAGAAATTATCCGTCCTTTATATGATTCAAAATATGTTTTGTTGGGGTAAAAAAAGGCGTTTGATAAGCTTAAACGCAAAATACATTGTTCTTTTTAAAAGCCTGAGAGACAAGCTGCAAATAGCTATTCTGGACCACCAAATGTACCCTGGCAGGGCCCCCTTTTTTCTAGAAGGGTTTGAGGATGCCACTAAAAAGTCCTATGGATACTTGCTGGTAGATTTAAACGCTACAACCCCAGAGGCTTACAGGTTGACAACGAGGCTCCCTCTCAACTGGCCTATGATATACACCCTTAAAAAATAGAGGCGCGTCACATCTCTGGTCATTTTAACAGAATGTTGGCCAGTCTGCAGAGAAATTGGGGGCTCTTAAAAAGACTCGCCAAAGAGCCACCGCAGCAACGAAAGACCATTTTGTGTTCGGTGTCGGACGATCTTGTCGCAGCCATTTCAGAGATCGCCCTCAACACTTTTAAAGGCAACGTCCCCCTGACTCCCCGACAAATAGCGACCCTTAAAAAGAAGCGAATCCTTATTAAAAAGCTGGGCGATAAAAGGCGGTCCCTACAAAGTAAAAAGAAGCTGATAAAGCAATCAGGGGGGATTTATAGGGCCCTTGCTCAGCGTTGCCCGTTACTGATGAGACTACACATTAAATAACGATGGAGTATGCCGAAAAAATTTACCCTGTTCTGAGCCGACAAATTGAGCAGCTGAGGACTCCCAAAGAAACGGCCATGACGGCCAATACCAGGTGCCTGGACTCTGAAATGAAAGCCATTCTTCAAAGGACTGATTTATCCGATTATGAAAAAGTCAAACTTTACGAGAGGCGAAGCGGAGCGGGGTAAACTCAACCTCTATCACCCCCTGGAAGAATCGTGACCCCACCACCCCTGCCGCCGAATCCCGAGATGCTACCCCCTTCTATTCTTCTGGAGGTGTTGGCCATAGTGGGCAATCCTTTAAGAAAAGCGCAGAGATTTAGGTCCGTAAACTGGACCAGCACAAAGAGGTGGCGTCGTCGGATGACGGAGGGGCCTTTGTGTACAAGATACAGCCCGTACTGGGTTCTAATATATTGGATCTCATCAAAAGGGCCACACTGACTCAGGACCCTTCTAATAAGCGAATGCCTAAGGGTTGGGATTCGTTTATGAATGCCCTGGCTGAACTGAACGTTCCTACTTCGGTAATGGGTCACATGAGCCATAGAGAGCGTTTAGAAAACCTCAAAACTATGCCGGCTAACGAGGCTGCCACAGCATCGATACAAGAAAACCCAAGAAGAAGAAGAAGAAGAAGAAGAAGAGTGTTCGATAACCAAGATTGGATAAATCTGTAAATAAATAAAACACTTTTTAAAAACACACTACTGTTTTTTTCATTGCTTATTGATAAAGTTTTGACAGTGAGGTACATATCTGGGCATGTTCCCCTGTGTACAGACCCTGACCCCGCTCCCTCCCCTTGGTTTTAAAAAGTACCATGCGGTCGTTGGCTGCTAAATTGGTGGTGTACAGGTCTAATATTTGCTTAAAAGAGAGTCCTTTCATCCTGTTTTCTAAGAAAAAAATGCAGTGATAACCGTTATTAATTACCCTAATTAACGTTAATAATCATTAGCAGAAACTGCAGATGCATAGTAGGTTTAGATAAAAACAGGTGGAGTCATCTTCATCATCATCGTCCGATGAATCCTCTTCAAAAGATTGATAAAAGAGGGAAAACATTTTTAAATGCGCCCCACCCCGCACCCCTTTGCACACACCCCATCCTTCTCAAATGTTTACCAACCTCCTCATCAGAATCCCTGGTCTTCTTGCTTGGCGGTGCCCCCTCGTCCGTGTCCTCTTTTTCCTAAATACAAACAGGGCCTTTAAAACAAAACGCTTTAAAATGGCCCTATACCACAACCTCCTCTTACAGTCCCGTTGACGAACCTTATTTTCAGGTCCTGATTGTACTTTCTCATCCTCCGAATCCTCTATGATGATTACATCATACTTTGCAGTCCCCGATGATCCCGACCCATCTATTTACACATAATCTTCATCGTCTGACACAACCAAGCATCTCCCCTCTTTGATGGCGCCCATCTCCATATAGATGTCCTCCTCCTCCTCCTCCTCATCTGTCCTCGCAGCCATCGGCACATACACAGGTTCCTGCTGTTAGTAACATTATGGGATTAAGTGAGTTTGGAAGTTATGTTATATAAACTATCTGATTTAGATTTATAGCTGTTCCAGTTGGGGATAGTATATAGTAGTTTATTGATAATTTTACTTAAATTTTGATGTATTGTAAATGGTTTGTTTAGGTGTTGTTTTATTGCTGTTTTTTGTTGTTGTGACTTATTGTTGAAACAATAAACATTTGAATATAATATGAAAAAACAGTCAGCCACCTCTTTTAGCTTGTAATACAATGGCACATAACACATGCTGCTATCTTTAGCGACTTCAACTTACCGGCTCGCTCGGATTCTCTGCCCTTTTCTCCAGCAGAACGTTACGTACCCTGTTCATTCTGTTTTCCTTATCCTCCTCATCCGAATCAAATGAAGGCTGGGATATCGCTCCGACGTTACCGTGTCTGTGCAGTCTTCGATACAATAAATGGCTTGGTGCAAAGGGTGGAAACTCTGGAATCTCAGCAAAAACCTCTGACAAAAGAGCTCTTTTTATAAATTTAAGTCCCCCCCGCCCTTTACAAAGAGGCTTTTCCTATTGGTTGCCGCCCAAAAATTCAACCGGCGTGCTCCTTTTTGTTTGGCGGCCCATCCTATCATACGATGTGATGTCCCTCGCCTCTGCTTGACCGCCACCCCCCGACGGGATGTGATGTAACTACTTCTGATTGGCCCATCATTAAACCACCCCCCAAAGCCAGGGGAAAAGGAGACATTCCACCGGCAGCCTTCGAAGGAACAACATCTCTCATAACCCTGTATTTTAAAACACCCTGCCTGAGGATAGTGAGGCATGTGGTGATTCTTTTAAAACGTATCATCTCTGCATTTTACACTTCATTCAAGTGTAAAAGCAAACCTTTACTGCCTACCGATGTTTACCCCTAGGAAATGTGCCTTTCATGATTAAAGTTTACCTCTGCAACATACCATTCCTTCATAAAACAAGACTAATGCTCCTTTCTTGATTAACGTTTTACCTCTTGATTAACGTTTTACCTCTTTCTTGATTAACGTTTTACCACTGTGCAACATACCATTCCTTCATAAAACAAGGATAATGCTCCTTTCTTGATTAAAGTTTTTCCTCTGCATATAGCACTTTGCAACATATAATTCCTTCCTAAAATGAGGTTAATGCTCCTTTTTTGAATAAAGTTTTTGCCTCTGCATATAGCACTGTGCAACATACCATTCCTTCATAAATCACATTTCATAAGAACAATAAAGTTCAGCTAAAGTTCAACATTCCTAGGACATGACGTAGCCTCTTTAAAACCGGTTTGAGCTGACTTTGCATTTCTGGGGTCATCAATCATTCTCAATTAACATTTGGCATATCATTTGATAAAGGTAATCAATCATTCTCAATTAAAATTGGACATAAGGTACCTAACCTATACTAGTATTAGCCCTTATCCAGTCCCCCATAGTTTCCAAACACCGAGTAAGCACCGAGACCGCTGGGTCTGTTGGAAAGAGAGAGGTACAGCTGGGTGTCATTAGCATATTGATGACACCACACACCGAATCTCCCAATCACCTCACCGAGCGGCTGCATATACACGTTGAACAGGAGAGGAGACAGAACACAACCCTGCTGAACTCCACACGAAAGGTCTCAGTATGATGAAAAATAATCCCTGATCACCATCTGCTGGGTTCTTCTAGTCAGGAAAGAGCGGAACCATTCAAGAACAATCCCACCCACCCCTGCACAGTCCCGCAGGCGCATCATCAACATCTCATGATCAACAGTGTCAAATGCAGTTGACAGATTTAACAATATCAATAGGGTCGAACGACCCCGATCCAATTCCCAGCGTAGGTCATCTACCAAAGCCACAAGCGCCATCTCAGTGCCATGCCCCAAATGAAAGCCTGACTGAGAGGGATCAAGAAAACTGATGTGATCAAGGTGCTCCTGCAGCTGCTGGCCACCACCCATTCAATATCCTTCCTTAACTGGGGGTATTTTCAGAAGTGACGCTGCTACACTTAGCAACACTTTACCCCACCCTGGGGTTACAACTACCGTCACATTACCTTTCCTAGGTAAGCAAAGCCACGCTTAGTTTTCATGCAGATGTGTGTCCTGCCGCCCAAACTCTTAAGTACACTTTTGATCATGTCAGAAAGCACCCGAGAAAGGAGTCTTGACAAGGAGGGTCTGATCCGGTACGAGAGTTCCAAGTCTTCCTAGGCAGGGGACAAGCAGAAACTGTAGATATCAGAGAGAAATGTACTCTGGTGTGAGCCTACAGCTCCTGCTAACGTCTATAAAGACCCATGCTGCTAACTGTGTAGATACAGTAGCTGGACAGACAACATAAATGTATTTAAATAAATTATTAATAAAATGTATAATAATACCTATTATGAAGATATTCAGTAACAAAAAACCTACAGTTCAATAACAGATGTAAGTCTCATATACATAAAACTATGATCCCCAAAGCAAGGAAATTCCACATTAAGGCTGACACCTTAACTTGCACACCATTGTGGCACCACAGACCTTGAACAGTAAGACATACTGCCGAGGCTCACAACTCAGGGACCAGACACCCACAGTTCGCCGTTGGACTTTCAGCCAACATCCTCTTCATCTGCACAGTGAAACCCGGACTCTCCACTGAGCCTAAGCAAATCCTCCCTGGCACAGCTGCCCCTTTCCCCTCATTACAGCTGGGATGCTGTGGAACTGCACGGAAACGGTGCAGTCTCTGATGATCTGTGAAAATGGTGTGGTTTCTTTACTCACTGGTGCAAGGAGGACCCAGTGGAACTGAACGTTGGGGCATGATGCTCCCTTCTGCGACTTTACTGGGTGTCTTCTGCACATCAGTGAAACCACGGGGGAAATCAGCCCAACTTTACTTACTGTGATGACATCTAGTGACAGAGTAGTTTGATCAAATGTTCATATAATCAGAGAATATTAGGACTAGAAGTGTCCTCAAGGATTTTCTAATCCAACCCCCTGTGCCAAGGCAGGATA
>QEPC01006749.1:156487-215558 GCA_003113815.1 Sphenodon punctatus | reverse complement strand
TCCCAAGCACATACACTCTGTTCCCTCCTTCCCAATCTTCAAATCCTGCCCCCGCCCCTCAATCTACTATTTCCATCAGGCTTTCCATAGCTTCTCAAAAGTCACTTCCATAGATTGCTCATTTATGCTTCTCTTTATAATGTCTTATTCTGCAGGATCCTCTCATCCACTGGTAACTAAGCTAAACACATGCACGTGCAATTTCTCCACTTCATGAAAGTATATCTGATTCTCCCCATGTTTGCCTCCATCTTGCTTCCTCTCCCTTGTCCACCCTAGATTGCAATCCCTTGCAGGCAGGGACCTGTCTCTAACCATGACTGTTCAACATCTGGTACATTGTTGGTGTGATAGTAACAAAATCAGAATATTAACAACCATCTACTCTCTGTTCATCTCCTTACCTCCACCCCACACCTTTTTGCCAGTCTATTCTAACGCTTTCATTCTTGTTGTGTTGGCATGTGTTATGAGATTATTGCAGTTGTACAGTGAGTGCAGACTCTAGCAGTTACAGGTGAACATGTATACTTCAATGTGCATTAATTTTCTTTTTTAAAAAAAACAACCTATGACATTCCATCCAAGTAGCAAGGCTGAATGATGAAATCCATCACACCACCCACTCTACGGGTGATTTCATATGTGACAGCTTGAGGAACTGGCATGCTTTGCTCACCCTGGCCAGGAGAAACCTCACCCTGGCCAGGAGTAGGCTCCACTGCCGATCAAACGTTTCAGCGGCCGGGGAGGGAAAGGGTGGAGGGATGTGCAAACATGGTTAGGTCCTGGCCCCTGATGGGTGGATGTGTCAGAATCTGAGGTGCCGCTCCCACCAAGAAAAACTGGCCACTGGCTGGAGTTAGGTAGAGCAGGCCATCAGATATGAGTCCGGACAATCCCTTTAGGGCTGGAAGTGTCCTTAAGAATTTTCTATTCTAACCCCCTGTGCCAAGGCAGGATACCCTCTGTTTACAGAATTAGGGACAGATACTGGCCCAGCCGGGTTTTGAAAACCTCTAAGGAAGGAGGTTCTACAGCCTCCTTGGGCAACTTATTCCATTGCCCAATAGTTATTGTAGTTAGGAAGATTTTCCTTTTTCATACTGCTCCATGCTGCCACCCTGTAGACTCTGCCTACCAGGGGGAGTTCTTTTGGTAGCATCATAAACATGGGCACTTTCCGCTGGTGCCCCGTGTGTGGCTGTGAATCCCCTGTGGATCATCTCTCAAGTCAGGTGAAGGTAACCCAGCTGATAGATGACAAGGGGGAACAGGGAAACCCATCTGCCAGGGGACAGGGTATCTCTCAGCTGGGGTTCTCTGTTCCCCACTGGTCAGCTGTCAAGAAGGATATGGGAAATCCATCCCTCATGGAGTTACTTAACAAAACTGACCAAGTTCTGATTTCAGGGCCGGCCTTAGGATTTGTGGGGCCCAGGGCAAAGATAAATGTGGCGGCCCTAGTGGCCCCTCCCCATTGTGGGCAACCCCTGTGGTGCCCTGAAGGTGGTCATGTTTGGGGCCCCACTGAGAGGAAGTGATGCCCCCACAGCCTGTCCTCATGAAAACAGAGATCACTGTGGGGCCTTCAGAAAGAGCAGGACCCGGGGCAGTCATCCCAGGTCGCCCTGTGGTAAAATGCAGCCCTGTCCGGTTTCCCTTGTCAATCTTGTTCCAGTTCACTCCAGCCCAGGATGATATAGACCAGCATAATGGAGGCTAGTCAAGTTCATCAAGTTATTCCATGCATGAATTATGACTTTTCTGGCCACAGTCACATGGTATTATTGTGGCATTGAACAGATGTTAATGGTGTATCAGTTTATAGGCTGCTCTGTGGGACTGGATATATGTTTAATGTGACCAGCCTGTGTTTACAAAACACAAGAGAAAGAAGGGGAGGTGCCCCCAAAGTGTATAGCAAAATAACCCACAGGGGACCAAAACAAAGCCAAATGCAATAGCAAAATGTGTCTCAATCACCCTGCCTCAAAATTCACACACACAATAAACAGTAAACTTAACTATATTGTAATTGTGGAATGAGAAAAAATGCATAAATCCAGTAAAAATCATAAAGAAAATACAAAATCCAACAATAGGCAACAGGAAAGTAATCCCAAAATGTGACCAATGGTGTTGAAAGAGGTCGATGTCAAAAAAGCTGCAGGCAAGGATGATAAACAATCCCAAAAGTACATCCAATACTAAAAGGAGGAAGTCAGTCTCCAAACATATTCTGTGAGACAGTGGTAGTTATGAGTCACTGGTGGTTGTTCTTGTCCGAATCTGAGGTTGATTTCAGACAACACGGGGCAGCATTCGCCCCGTCCCGGAATCACCCAAATGATTCCCTTCTGGGATCACTCTGGCAAGTCCAACAGAGATGTCAGCTGATGTCGGCACAGAATTGGGGAGGGTGCGATGCCGTGCCGTGACATGCCCACGCTCCCCTGCCGCCCGCCCTCTGTCCAGATGAGACGGGCCCTTTCATCCCAGCAGGGAATCGTATTTACCATGCAATCGGTGCCAGCCCTGCCTGTTCAGCCAATCACGTGGTGAATGTGATTCCTCACCGCGATTTACCATGGCAAACATCTGGGGGGAAATTTCCGGTTCCCCAACAGATGTTATGGGACCATTCCCCACCACAGGGTATTGACTGTGGTTGAGCGTGATCTCATAACATCTGAAAATACCCTGAGATAAACAGACGAAGCCGTGGCTCCAGATGTAATTGGCAAAAAGCACTCCTTGCCACAGTCTCCACCTGGCAGTTCAGGTGGAGCTGCGCATCGAGGAGCACCCTAGTCTCCATACCTGGGAGGCCAATGGGGGAGGGCAGACCCCATCAATAACTCCATTGCCTTACCCACTAGCATCACCTCCATCTTGTCAGGATTCCGCCTCAGTCGATTAGCAGTAGTATAGGTTAGGTACCTTATGTCAGATTGTAATTGAGAATGATTGATGACCCTTATCAAATGATAAGGCCTTGGTTAATGACCCTTATCAAATGATATATCAAATGTTAATCGAGAATGATTGATGACCCTTATCAAATGATATGTCAAATTTTAATTGAGTATGATTGATGACCTTTATCAAATGATATGTCAAATGTTAATTGAGAATGATTTATGACCCCGGAAATCAAAAGTTTTAAAGAGGCTACGTCATGTCCTAGGAATGCTGAACTTTAGCTGAACTTTATTGTTTTTATGAAGGAATGGTATGTTGCAGAGATAAAGTTTAATCATGAAAGACACATTCGCTAGGGGTAAACATCGGCAAGCAGTAAAGGTTTGCTTTTAAACTTGAATGAAGTGTAAAACACAGAGATGATACATTTTAAAAGAATCACCACATACCTCACTATCCTCAGGCAGGGTGTTTTAAAAATACAGGGTTCCGAGAGATGTTGCTCCTTCAACGGCAATTGTGGAATGTCTCATTTTTCCCTGGCGTTGAGTGGTGGTTTAACGATGGGCAAATCAGAAGCGGTTATGTCACATCCCCTCGGGGGGTGTCGGCCAAGCAGAGGTGAGTGATGTCACATTGTACTGAATTTTTGGGCGGGAACCAATTGGAAAAGCCTCTTTGTAAAGGGTCGATACTTTAAATAGAGAACTATTAAACATACCATAGTCTTAAAAAATCCACGGCTTTCTTTAGGGAGCTTACTGTAAGGCTCAGGAGGGGGCAGCGAAGTATAAATAAAGTATAAATCATCAAGGATCCATGCAGCATCTTGTGTGGCAGGTAAGGAATGGGGACAGTTTGCAGGGGGGAAAACTGCCCATCACTCCTAATACAGGGGGCATAGTAAAAATAAAGGAAGAGAGGTCTCTGGTGTTCAGAGGGCCAGTTACGGATGTCCAACACCCGAGACTTGCAGAACCCTTAAAACCCAATAAAATTGTATTTCTTATGGTCCATCAGACAGATTGGCCAGCAAATTTTATGAAAAGTGTTTTAATATGGGGTAATATTGCCCTCTTGTGTCAACTGTTATGTTTGATTATATGCAAAAAGTTTTTGTAAAGGAAGATTAGATGTTTTCCTGAGGGAATGGCTTATTTTTTCACACGAAGGCTGGACACTATAAATAGCAGAGGTCTATTGTTTGAACCATATCCTCACAGCCTGCCCAAAAACCTTGAAGAGATGCATCAAACTCATGTTAGTGAAAATGGGTCCTTTGTGTTTTTTAAAAACAGAGTTAATGGAGGTGGTGTGTGTGTGTAGAGAGATAGCCTTCAGGAAACTTTGCATATTCCAAACTTTGCATTTTCCAAACTACATTTTTGCCCGCAACATGGAAGGTGAAAGGCGGTGGGAATTCGTAGGTGAAGATTGCTTGAAAGAGTTTGTTAGAAAATTCATAGACATGAAGTTTGCCAATTACAGCTTCTAGGGTCACAATGCAAAGACTTACGCTGCCTATTTAATCCTCAGGCAACTCATTAAAGAAAAAATAAAGCCCAGTCTGATCACGTGACGGTCAAAGATCTTAACATTCGATTCATACATACTCTGAATTTTCTGCCCATGAAACTTAGTAAGCTGCCGGCTGCCATAGGGTTTGAAGGGGCAAAAGGGCATTTCCCCCATTTTTTCAACACCGCTGAGAACCAGAACTACGTAGGACCTATTCCCGATGTAAAATATTTTGGGGTGGAGTATATGATGCCTGGGGAAAAAGAGGAGTTTTTGAAATGGCATCAAGAGCAGGGGCAGAGGAAGTTTGATTTTCAGAAGGAATTACGTTACTATTGCCAGATGGATGTGGAAATTTTGCGAAGGGCGTGCAAATGTTTTAGAAATTAAATCATGACAATGACGATGAGGCAGATGATTATGAACCCCGGGGGAAAACTGACCGCTTTTGAATACAAAGGGTGCTTCTTTCACGGTTGTTGTGTTTGCTACTGCAAAAACTATTTCAGTACCCTGATGAATGCACCGTACTGGGTGAATGTACGGGGTGAATTCATTATGATTAACATCAAACCATGATTAACATCGAATTTCTCAAAAGCAGGGGGTTTGAGGTACGAATGCTGTGGGAGTATGAGTGGAAACACATGTTGACCAACAATGAGGAAATGAAAGAGTTTTTGAGGCTTGAAAAACTGCCACAACCTTTAATTCCCAGAGAGGCCCTGTACGGGGATAGGGCCAACACCTTAACCTTGTATTACAAACCAAAGCAGGGGGAGCAAATCCATTACTATGATTTTACCAGCCTGTACCCTTTTGTTAACAAGACAAAATTGTACCCCCTAGGGCATCCCACGATTGTGTATGACAATTTTTGAGATCTTGGAGATTACTTTGGGGTGGCCAAAGTTAAAGTGTGCCCCCCTAGGGGCCTTTACTTTATGGTTCTCCTGTACCGGATTGCCGGTAAGCTGATGTTTCCCTTGTGCACTTGCTGCGCGGAAACGGGTCAAAGGGACCTGTGTACTCGCACTCAGGAGGAGAGGTCTTTAACGGGTACGTGGTGCACCATCAAACTGATGGTGGCGATAGACAAAGGTTACGAGATCGCAGAGATTTTTCAAATTTGGGACTTTCCCCGTAGGACCAACGAGCTGTTTGCTGAGTACATTAACGCGCATCTCAGACAGAAGCAGGAAGCATCCAGGTACCCCTATGATGCTAAAAAAAAGAAGTACGTGAAAGACTATGAAGACTATGAAACGTATTTTATTAAGCAATTATTAGAAAATAGTCATAGATTGTTATCGTATGTACCTGAAAATATTGTGTGGTGCTATTCTTGCTGGCAACCTTTGTAGAAAGAATTGTTACAGATATTCCCTTATATTCAATTTGTAGAGGGACTACCTCAAACTTTTAAAGAAGTAAGTTTATTTCCGCCTCATAAAATAAACTTGGTCATTGTGGATGATCTGATGGGGTTTGCTTGTGACAACAACGAAATAGAAAAATTATTTACTCCTTACGTGCATCATCAGAAATTATCCATCCTTTATATGATTCAAAATATGTTTTGTTGGGGTAAAAAAACCCGCTCGATAAGCTTAAAGGCGAAATACCTTGTTCTTTTTAAAAACCTGAGAGACAAGCTGCAAATACCTATTCTGCACCGCCAAATGTACCCTGGCAGGGCCCCCTTTCTTCTAGAAGCATTTGAGGATGCCACTAAAAAGTCCTATGGATACTTGCTGGTAGATTTAAACGCTACAACCCCAGAGGCTTACAGGTTGACAACGAGGCTCCCTCTCGACTGGCCTATGGTATACACCCTTAAAAAATAGAGGCGCGTAACATCGCTGATCATTTTAACAGAATGTCGGCCAGTCTGCAGAGAAATTGGGGGCTCTTAAAAAGACTCGCCAAAGAGCCACCGCAGCAACAAAAGGCCATTTTGTGTTCGGTGTCGGACGATCTTGTAGCAGCCATTTCGGAGATCGCCCTCAACACTTTAAAAGGCAACGTTCCCCTGACTACCCGACAAATAGCGACGCTTAAAAAGAAGTAAATACTGATTAAAAAGCTGGGCGATAAAAGGCGGTCCCTAAAAAGTAAAAAGAAGCTGATAAAGCAATCAGGGGGGATTTATAGGGCCCTTGCTCAGCGTTGCCATCCCGTTACTGACGAGTCTACACATTAAATAACGATCGAGTATGCCAAAAAATTTTACCTTGTTCTGAGCCAACAAATTGAGCAGCTGAGGGCTCCCAAAGAAACGGCCATGACAGCCAATACCAGGCGCCTGGACTCTGAAATGAAAACCATTCTTCAAAGGACTGATTTATCCGATTATGAAAAAGTGAAACTTTACGAGAAGGGACTGCAAAATTATCTGGTGTTTTCAAACAAGGCGAAGCGGAGCGGGGTAAACTCAACCTCTATCTCCCCCTGGAAGAACCGTGACCCCACCACCCCCGCCGCCGAATCCCGAGACGCTACCCCCTTCTATTCTTCTGGAGGTGTTGGCCATAGTGGGCAATCCTTTAAGAAAAGCACAGAGATTTCGGTCCGTAAACAAAGAGGTGGCATCGTGGGATGACGGAGGGGCCTTCGTGTACAAGATAAAGTCCGTACCGGGTTCTAATATATTGGATCTCATCAAAAGGGCCACACTGACTCAGGACCCTTCTAATAAGCGAATGCCTAAGGGTTGGGATCTGTTTTTGAATGCCCTGGCTGAACTGAACGTTCCTACTTCGGTAATGGGTCACATGAGCAATAGAGAGCGTTTAGAAAACCTCAAAACTATGCCGGCTAACGAGGCCTCCACAGCATCGATACAAGAAAACCCAAGAAGAAGAAGAAGAAGAAGAAGAAGAAGAAGAAGAAGAAAATTGTTCGATAACCAAGATTGGATAACTCTGTAAATAAATAAAACACTTTTTAAAAACACACTTCTGTTTTTTTAATTTTTTATTGATAAAGTTTTGACCGTGAGGTACATATCTGGGCATGTTCCCCTGTGTACAGACCCTGACCCCGCTCCCTCCCCTTGGTTTTAAAAAGTACCATGCGGTCATTGGCTGCTAAATTGGTGGTGTACAGGTCTAATATTTGCTTAAAAGAGAGTCCTTTCGTCCTGTTTTCTAAGAAAAAAATGCAGTGATAGCCGCAGGTCGTCGCAGCAGGGCATTGCAGTTGTCCACGTTGCGCTATGACTTCCTTCGCGTTATGCCATAAGAAAGTTCCGAAAGTTTTAGGAAATATCTGGCTGTCCGATGAAAAAATGTAGGTGTCAAAAAACTCCGCGGGTCCTTGTTCCGGAAAGTAAAAATCCATTAAGTGTTCCCTGGGTAACGTGCTGGGGTGGGTATTAGCCACGAATCTGGCGGGTCATCTGAATATGGGATGCTTCGGAAGCCGGTCACTGGGGGAAATGCCTAAAAAGGCAGGGTTCTTCAACAAAGTCCAAGCTATCTGGTCCATGTTTATCGTTACATATAATCAAAAAGTACGCTTCGCGTGTGATTTATCTCAATCACATTATCAAAAACAGCATACACGATCATGTTGCCGGTTGCCGGGAGGGCTCTGGCGAAATGAATTTCTGCCCTAAGGTCCCAGTTCTCACTAGGGAGTAATGATCCGCGCATTCCTGGTCGGGGGTCAGATCGAAGGCGTACAGCATGTAGCCATTGTTAAACTCATGACGACTGAATCAAAATGGCCAGTCTTTCATGTTTTTTCAGCTTGCATGAATGAACTGCATATACTCTCGCACGTAATGGCCGTTCTCGTAATTGGGTTGCAGGGGTTTAGCGGGGACTTGTTCGCCATCGACATATAGGGCCACAAAATTAGCATGATTGTGTTTAAAATTAAAGGGGTTCTTCGCGTAAAGGCTTCTCTGGGCATCTGTATCGACCAACACCAACATTACTTGTATGGGAATTTGCCCCCAAAACAGGTTTTCTTAATTACAGATGCGACTGCCTGCGGGGATGCTGAATACTTTCAGCCCCACGCAGTCTATGGGGTACTTGGCGTTGGAGGTCAACAGAGCTTTGGCGTGCCCCAAACGCACGCCCGGGGTGATTTTTACCCTTTTCACAAACAACAAAGCTGAAAGGATCTGCACTTTGTAATTTTCATTAGCATCACCGCTCATCAAGCAAAAAGCGTCCTTGCTTTGCATAAGTTTAATTTTAACGTCACCATTGAGAAGCAGCTTTTCTTGAAAAAACAAATCACAGTGCAAAGGTCCCAACAAATCGAACTTTCGACTCTGCACAGTGAGGGACGCTCTCATCCGGAAGCTGTAGTTGCCAGCATCTATCAAAAGAGTTTGATCGAAGACCCCTCCTTTATCCTTTCCCCCTCCTTATCCGTTATCCTTTTCCCCTAGTGGTTAACACCTTTTCAATCCTATACACTTTATCATGCTGCGGGTTCACTTTTTGCAACTCTTCTTCATAAAAGGTCCCAGGGATCGGCTCTCCTGCGTAATCCTTCATGCAGTACAAAGGTCTCTGGGCATGGTTAAGAACAGCATCCATTATAAATATTTCATCCGTAAACGTTTACTCGTAACCTTTCTCAAAGACCTTAGATATTCTGATATGATCTGTTTTCTTAAAGGATGCCGCCTTCTTTATTTTCAATAACGTGTCCCCGTATAGGGTTTTTCACAAATCCAGAGCATTTGAGTTGCTCACATCGATGGGTCTGGTGCGTATGGATCTGTGGTAACTCTTTAGGAGTTTCATCAGCACATCAATATAACGGAAAGTGCCGCGGGCTGTGAAATACCTCCACATCTTTGATTTTACAGTTCTGTTAAAATGCTCCACCACCCCCGCCTTGACATGATTGTAGGTCACAACGTGGTGCTTTAACAGCTTGCTGCTTTAACAGCTTGCCGACAGTATTATTTAAAATTACTTTTCCGTTTGCAGCTTTTGAGAAACCCTCCCTCAGCTGAATAACACTTTAAAAGTTTCCGCCACTTTCCCCCCCGTTTTATCTTTTAGGGCTTCTGCCCAGGCGTGTTTAGATAAGATATCTATCATGGTTAAAATATATTTATAACCATCGTTGTACTTTGACTAGGCGCTCATATCCACCAAATCTTCTTGCCATTGTGTATCCATCCCCGACACCACCATTTTGTTTCTTTTAAAGCGGCTGCGTGCTGGTTTATGCAGCGTGTAGGCATCTAGATCCATCAGCCAGTTGACGACTTGTCTTCAGCTCAGGGCACTCCCCCGCTTTTGGGCCGCTCTGTGTAGACTCGTGAAACCCCCCAAGCATCCCACCTCCTCGGGGTTGTAATAAATGTTCCTTAACACCCCCGTCAATTCTGACTTCCCAAATGCCTGTGCGTCCCTTATTATAGATACGCATGAAACCTTCATCATTTTTTTTTTTCATTCATACATGGGTGGTTAAGTATATTACATCATTTTATTTTTATACATACATGTGTGGTTAACTATAATGCAGAGCATACATTTTATTTTTATTCATACATACCTGCTGCCTAATCATTAGGCAGAGCATACATTTTACAGTTTTATTGTTAATATTAATGGGTCATCCTCACTTTGGTAAAAAGATTTATAATCTATACGTCGAACCATCTTACACACTAACCACCCGCGTTTCGCCGAAACCCTCCAGCATAGACCTTCCAGCAAAACACTGGGGCTCTTGGTCTTGCTCTTGTTGAAAGCTTCTAACAAACCATTTATAGCGTGTAGGGTATCTCTGCCCAAATACAATCTCCTCAACATGTACCCCACATACATTTTGATATCGACAAGCATCAGCATATTCAGTTTAGAACAGATCAATTTAAACTGCCGCACAGGCTCCTCCTCTTTCCAAAACAGGCAATAATGACGGCCCTGACTGGGGTGATGTACAACACATCCCGGACAATTATCATGAAGCTGCTGTTCGTAGCAGCGCTGAATAATTTTTATTACCACTGCATGAACAATCTCATCCGTCATCGTGATGTAGCTTCTGTAGTCCCCCGCTGCCGGCGATTCTGGAAAAAGAACGTATAAATCTAATCAAAAGCCAGATTTATTAATTTTGGCCTCTCACTACGTTTGATAATATGCATGTCCTCGTGGTATAAACGATCTTAAACAAATGTCCCGATCCATCTACAAGCTTCTCTAGCCACCTGTACCGGCACCGATTGCATTATTGTGTGCATCAGCATCCAGGGGTTTTCACATTTTTCTATTGTTCTCAGCATCTGGGCCATCTCAAGCATGGTCTCATTGTCCATCCTAACCCCCTTTAGTTTATAAGCTACCGCCATAATTACACATAGAATCCTTTCGAGGCCCAAATAAAAGACGGCGTAATGAAGCTGTTCATTTTTTTCAAAATCATTATAATACAAGCAGCCGTGAACCATCCTATACCACCGACACCGGTCGTGTTCCTTATATTTTTCTGACAACTGATTGTGAACACATTTACAAAGGGAATATATGATAGTTGCTTTAATAATGGGGGACATAGCATCACCGTTCTCCTCTGTCACTAGACCTAAAGAAAAAGAGCACGTTCTTAGCTGCCTCACATATGTCATCATGGCTCTGTTTGATCTGGGGGCCCCTTGTACAAGTAGCAGGCCCCCTGCCCATGTGCGTCACATTTATAAACTATAGAGTCATATTTGAAAAGGTCCTTCAATTTCCCTCTTGCACAACCACTAGCCAAACACGTAATCGCAGCCTTAATTACATTAGCTTCCTCCCGAATGTCACCCGTACTTTTGTCTCTCTGTTGATCCTTCTTCCTGTTGCTGCAGAAACTGCAGATGCATAGTAGGTTTAGATAAAAACAGGTGTAGTCGTCTTCATCATCATCGTCCGATGAATCCTCTTCAAAAGACTGATAAAAGAGGAAAAACATTTTTAAACGCGCCCCACCCCACACCCCTTTGTACACACCCCATCCTTCTCAAATGTTTACCAACCTCCTCATCAGAATCCCTGGTCTTCTTGCTTGGCGGTGCCCCCTCGTGCACGTCCTCTTTTTCCTAAATACAAACAGGGCCTTTAAAACAAAACCCTTTAAAATGGCCCTATACCACAACCCCCTCTCACATCCCCATTGACGAACCTAATTTTCAGGTCCTGATTGTACTTTCTCATCCTCCGAATCCTCTATGATGATTACGTCATACTTTGCAGTCCCCGATGATCCCGACCCATCTATTTACACATAATCTTCATTGTCTGACACAACCAAGCATCTCCCCTCTTTGATGGCGCCCATCTTCATATAGACATTCTCCTCCTCCTCCTCCTAATCTGTCCTCGCAGCCATCGGCACGTACACAGGTTCCTGCTGTTAGTAAAATTATGGGATTAAGTGAGTTTGGAATTTTTTGTTATATAAACTATCTGATTTAGATTTATAGCTGTTCCAGTTGGGGATAGTATATAGTAGTTTATTGATAATTTTACTTAAATTTTGATGTATTGTAAATGGTTTGTTTAGGTGTTGTTTTATTGCTGTTTTTTGTTGTTGTGACTTATTGTCGAAACAATAAACATTTGAATATAATATGAAAAAACAGNATAACACATGCTGCTATCTTTAGCGACTTCAACTTACCGGCTCGCTCGGATTCTCTGCCCTTTTCTCCAGCAGAACACGACGTACCCTGTTCACTAGACCTATTTTCCTTATCCTCCTCATCCGAATCAAATGAAGGCTGGGACATCGTTCCGCCGTTACCGCACCTGTGCAGTCTTTGATACAATAAACGGCTTGGTGCAAAGGGTGGAAACTCTGGAATCTCAGCAAAAACCTCTGACAAAAGAGCTCTTTTTATACATTTAAGTCTCCCCCACCCTTTACAAAGAGGCTTTTCCTATTGGTTCCCGCCCAAAAATTTAACCGGCGCGCTCCTTTTTGTTTGGCGGTCCATCTTATCATACGATGTGATGTCACTCGCCTCTGCTTGGCCGCCACCCCCCGAGGGAATGTGATGTAACTGCTTCTGATTGGCCCATCATTAAACCACCCCCCAAAGCCAGGGGAAAAGGAGACATTCCACCGGCAGCCTTCGAAGGAGCAACATCTCACAGAACCCTGTATTTTTAAAGCACCCTGCCTGAGGATAGCGAGGTATGTGGTGATTCTTTTAAATCTTATCATCTCTGCATTTTACACTTCATTCAAGTTTAAAAGCAAACCTTTACTGTCTGCCGATGTTTACCCCTAGGAAATGCGCCTTTCATGATTAAAGTTTACCTCTGCAACATACCGTTCCTTCATAAAACAAGACTAATGCTCCTTTCTTGATTAACTTTTTACCTCTGCATATAGCACTGTGCAACATAAAACAAGGATAATGCTCCTTCTTGATTAAAGTTTTTCCTCTGCATAGTTTTTCCACTTTGCAACATATAATTCCTTAACTGAGGGTATTTTCAGAAGTGACGCTGCTACACTTAGCAACAATTTACCCCACCCTGGGGTTACAACTACCGTCACTTCTGTTCGGCAGCTGCCAGATGTTCACCATTAGGGCTGAAACAGTAACTCCTTTTTTCCGTTCTGCTATTTCATTCTGCCATTTCAGGATTGCTCATGACGTTCTGCAACTTTTCTGCTGGCATTCTGCTAATTCTGAAATACATTAATAAATAAAAAGTTTGTTAAAAAAATAAAAAGAAATTTGGTCAGGATTCTGATCAGAACACATATTCCAATCAGAATTCTGATATAAAAACAACTAGCTGTTCCATTTTCATGGAAATGTTAGGTGAAAATGTTACCAAAATTAATTGATTTGGAAACATATTGGTCCTTAGGAACCACAAGTCTTCAAATTTAGAAACTTTCCAAGATCCTGGAAGGGGCCGGTTGAGAGGTTGTGGATGGGGGTTGAGTGGAGGGTTTGGGGGATGGGTGGATGGGAGGGTTGGTGGGTGGTGAGGGGAAAAGGGAACATTTGGTGGGGAGGTTGGGATTTTATGCTGTTTTATGTGTTTATATGCTGTTTTATTTGTTTTGAAAGCCGCCCTGAGCGATTTGGGAAGGGCAGGGTAAAAACGGGGGGGGGGGGGGGATTAAATAAATACATTTTAAAATGTACCCAACTCTAACAGTATTTTTAGATGTTATGAGATCACGGCCAACCACATTGAATCCCCCGTGGTGGCTGTGATTCCCGTAACGTCTGTTGTGAGTTCCGCCAGATGTTCACCCCAGTGAACCTCCAGCAGGAATCACAATGACCACAATTCTGGACCTCTGGCCACCCAGAGGTCCAGAATTGTGGTGCGATCAGGCCCCAATCAGGCCCACAATCCATGACGGGCCACAGGTAATGTATGTTACCTGCAGCCTGGCCAGATCATGGTCCCGACCATGGGACAGGATCGGGCACAGTGGCTGAACTGGCCACTGCACCTGCCCATCTCCCGGAGGGCGGACGGCCGTGGGAGCACTGGGGGGTGGGGCCATGATGCCGCATGTCACACCGTGCAGCCCCGTCCCCTCCCTGATCCTCCTCCAGAATTAGGTCGGATCATCTAAAGGACAGATTGCCTGATTATTGACCGGGATCCAAAATGGAAATTACCCTAAAATGCTTAGATGTAAACTAGGGCTCAAATGGAGTTTCCATTGATTTTTTTCCCTTTAAAGACACAATGGTCTTCAGAGATCCTGCACATCGTCATGGCAAGCACCTAGCTCAATTTTTTTACTCAGGGAAAGAGGGGAGTGCTCAATCTTCCCCTCTTCTACACAACCCTATTTTGTGCTGTTCATTTGATCCATCATTGAAAATTGAATAAACTGTGAACACGTAAACTCTGGAATAATAAATCCTTCCACAGCAATAAAATTCTTTTACAGTTTCAAACCTTTTAGAGTTTAGTTTTCAACCTATTTCACAGTTGGAGGCTTTGGAGTGGGTATGGGAAGGGTCATTATTATTAGTATTATTACACTTTTTCCCATTAGGCTTTTTGTATCTTCTCACCTCCACAGCATGTTCACTGGTACCCCTCACTGATCTGTCATCCTGGGTCACCTCCTCCACACTAGTTAAGCTAGGCATGTGCACTTGTGTTTTCACAACTTCGGGAATGTATTCCCCTCCAGGTATGTTGTTCCCCTCTCCCTTGTCTCCCTTCCCTTCTCCATACTAGATTGTAAGCCTCTTGTCTCTAATTATGGATTTTTTTAGCAGCAGGCACATTGCCTCCTGGTCGCCTTCTGCAACCAATGTAAGACCATCTTGTTCCGTTGGACTTTTGGTAGCAGGGACTGAATTGGAGCTGGGGGGGTTGATTTAAAGAGTAGGATGGGTTGGAGGATAGGGTGGGATTAGGTGGGAAGTTGTTGGAGGGTGGGAGTGGGTTTGGTATTGGGGGAAGGGATTGTATTTTAAAAGTTTTTATATTGTATTTTATATTTTTTTGTGAGCTGCCCTGAGCCATTGAGGAAGGGCATGATACAAATACAAATACAAAGTAATTATTTTTTTTAATTATACCTCCTGCCAGGCAGCCCGGGCAGCTAACAATATAAAAATCAATAAAATACAATAAAACATATAAAAACATCACAATAACAACAATAGTACAAGTAAAAGTGAGGCAAGAACCCCCCTTCAACCCAAGACCCCCCACCCTCACCCTTCTTCCTCGCCAAATGCCTGATGAAGCAGTCAGTTCTTACAATTCCTGCAGAAACATGGGAGGTCTGGAGCCAGACGGGCACCCAATGGGAGGGAGTTCCAAAGACGAAACCACCGAGAATGCCCTGTCCTGTGTGGCCCCCCGGGAAACCCGGGGGACCTCCAACAGGGCACCCCCAGATGACTGCAGGTCATTTAAATAAATAAATAAATAAATTATACTGCCCTTTCAGTGTGCAGAATCTTAGTTCATTCTTACAACAAGCCTGTGAGCACATTATTACAGCCATTTTACAGGGGAGGAACTGATATTGAGAGAGTGATTTGCCTAAGATCACCCAGTGAGTTCATGGCCAAGACCAGATCTGAACCTTGGTCTTATAGACCTAAGTCTACCACCTTACACACAAGGCTACGCTGGCTTAGTATGGCTGAGGGGTTGAGGCTTCTGTGGTTTTGGACAGATCCAGAATTCCACCCCCCACCCCAAGATTTAGTCCAAAATTACACAATGGTTTAAAGCTTTAGTTCTCCCCCTACTGATAGGGCCCTGCCCATCAGCCTCCTAATGGCTCCCTTCATCTCACTGTTTCTCAGTGTGTAAATCATGGGGTTAAGCATGGGTGTGAAGACGGTGAAGAGAACAGAGACGGCCTTGTCTGCTGCAAATTTCTGGAAGGGACGGGCATAGATAAAGATACAGGGCACGAAGATGAGGCTGACCACAGTCATTTGCGCTGCACAGGTTGAGTAGGCCTTTTGACGGCCCTCACCCACTCGATTTCTCAGCATGATGAGAATAACCGTGTAGGATACCAGAAGTATCAGGAAGGCGAGACAGTTCAGCATCCCACTGTTGGAGACCATCAACAGCTCCACCACAAAAGTGTCCGTGCAGGCCAGCTTCACTAGTTGGGGAACATCACAGTAGAAATTGTCCAAGATGTTGGGACCACAGAAGGGGAGGCGAATCATCAAGGCCACTTGGACGATGGAGTGGACAAAGCCACCTAACCAGGCCCCGGCCACCAACCCAATGCACACATTCCAATTCATGATGATCAAGTAACGCAAGGGCCGAAAGATGGCCACCCACCGATCAAAGGCCATGACAGTGAGGAAGAAGACCATAGTGCCTCCACACAAGTGGAAGAAGAACATCTGGGTCATGCATCCATTGAAGGAGATGGTCTTGTTCTCATTGAGTAGGTCATGCAGCAGCTCGGGGACAGTGACGGAAGTGAAGCTGACATCTATCATAGCCAAGTTGGACAACAGGATGTACATGGGTGTATGAAGGCGGTGGTCGGTGGTCACTGTGGTGATGATAGTGAGGTTGCCCAGCCAAGTAGTGGTGTAAGCAAGAAGGAAGATGGTGAAAAGGAAGAGCTGGATGTGTCTGCTTGGGGAGAGGCCCAGAAGCACAAATTTCTCCACTGTGGTGTTGAGGCTTTGCCCATCCATCTATGCCTGTAAAGATAATGGAATGGTGGAGCTACCACTGCAGACAGGACAAAAATCAATGCTTTTAAAACTGCAGGAAAGCAGGTTTAGGTTAAATATTAGGAAGAACTTTCCAGCTGTTAGAACAGTTCAGCAGGGCAACAAGCTGCCTAGGGAGGGTATGGAATATACACCCTGGCTATTTTAACAAAAGACTGGCCAGACATCTGTCAGGGAAGCTGTAGGGACAGGGTATCCTGCCGCAGGGTGGAGTGTTGGACTAGATGACTTTTGGGATGTCCCTTCCAACCCTGCAGTTTCTATGATTTTATAGTAGTCTTAGCAATCAATGGCAATTTGTAGCACAACAAGACTAGAGCTGAAATGGATAAGAAAAAAACCATCCATGAATAATGATCTGGTAACCACAGAAATTAACCACCAAACTGTGATCCTGAAATAACCACATAACCACATTACCACATAACCACATTACCACCTAACCAGACCAGTCTGGATAGAGGGAGGAAGTTTTTTTTTAAAAAAGTCAAACAATAATCAAACAGTAATTGATAAATGTCAGACAGTAAATGGTATTTTGCTAAGCAGTAATGTGGTAAATGGTAATGCGGTTAAACGATAAACTGCCAGATGCTAATCGGATACTACTGATAACCAACCTGATATTGGATACTGCAGATATTGTTATATCCGGCTGAATACTAGATATTAGTGGTTACTCATTTTAACTCTACACAAGGCCTCCATAGGTCATCAGCTGCAACAAAACCCACCACACACAGCTCCAAACTACAGCCCTCTAACACTTCACCCAAGAGAGTATCTTCCTCTGGTGCAGAAAGTTGCGATCTGTTCTCCTCTAGATGAATCTTTAGATGGGTTCCCAAAAGTGACTTAGGCTGTGATTTGTGAAAATGTTGAAGGGGTATGTGGAGACCTAATCCCTGTGAATATTTAATGGGGTATTGTTTTCATTTGGGATCTGGGATCTGGATATCCTTATCCTGTAGACCTTGGGCAGGTAATCTTTCAGGGAACCTCTACCCCCACATGGGCCTTCCCATATATTTCCCCGATGCTCCGTGTGGCAGCATGTGGGGGCAGTGAATGGGTTAAGGGAGTGCACGTCCACCCACCCCACCGTCAGATGGGCATTCGGGTGGGTGGGGATGGGTGGGGGCGTGGGGGCACATCCTGTTTTTAAAACAGCCTTTGTCTAGGGAGACACGTTGGTAATTTTAAAATAGTCTGTAGAACTGCACCAAAAATACAGAGATACAGGCCTGCATTACTCCAAATTAGGGCTAAAAAAAGACTCATGAATGCTGAATTTGTCAAATCTGGCATTCTCATATTTCCCTTTAAAGAAAATGAATTGGAAAGATGTTGTCTTCATGCTATTTTCATTTATTTATTGAAATTTCTACCCAGTCCTTTCCCTAAGGTTCAGGGACGCTTACGGTATTCAAGATACGAAATACCTTAAGATCCCTTTAAAACCCCACCCTCGCCCCTAAACCCACCCACCCACCCAACCACCACATTTCACATTTGTAAGAGTATGGCTGTTTTTAAGTGAGCCACAACCATGCAGGGCCATCCGTGCCGCACCCATCCAAATACCCATCTGAAGGTGGCGTGGGGAGGGGGTTCTTCTGTAACCCATGCGCTACCCACCCATGGCCATTCACGGAGCCTCAGAGAAAAATCTGGGCCATTCCGCTCAGTGCACATGGACCCCTCCCCAGCTGTCCTTGTTTAAAAACAGCCTGTGAGTTATTTCAGTGTCAAAACAGAAGCAAGATCTGAGACAGCAGAGGGAAAGTTTGCAGAACCTCGGAGATGGGCTTCAAAAAAGACACGAGTGTGAGAAAGAGATGTGGGGAAGTCATACTGAGATTGGACACATAGTTGGGTTGGTGTCAATGCAAAGGAAGGAAGGGGAGAGTCTGGATCATGGATCTGGTCTGTAGAACTAGCTCCGATTCTGGAAATTGCACCCTCATCTCTCCTGGCACTCCCCTCACCATGTGTACCATGTTTGGCCAGTGGGTCAGGGGTTTTCCATCTCTCCCTTAGGTAGATTAAAAGAATCACAGCTTTTGGATACCTGAGATTTTGCTGACTGAACTGATTTTGGCACGTGATATTCAGAAATTTGTAGAACTCCATCCCATGCTCCTTAAAGGAGCCTCCTCCTGGAGGAGGCTCTGTTGGCCCCCACTCTCCTGTCATTTCGACGTTTGTGTAAGACCTGGCTGTTCAAACAGGCTTTTGGCAGGGGGGGGGAGTTGTTTTTTCTCCTGCATATAGGATTTTTATCTTTTTAATTTCTTTTATTGTTTTATTGTTTTAATTTGTTGTTCGCTGCCCCGAGCTGTCCTGTGGGCAGGAGAGGCAGGATAGAAATCTTTTATAAAATAAATAAAAATAAAATAAAAGTCATCCTATTGTGCCTCAAAAACTGTGGCACAAAAAAATCACTTCAGAAAAAAACAGTGCTGGCCACTGAACAGAACCAGAAAGTGCAAAAACACAACGCCAGCAAGTAGGATGGCAAAAGGAATATATATATATATATATATATATATATATATATATATATATATATATATATATATATATAAATGCACACAAAGCTGCTACATAAATATACCGGAAGGAGCAATAATATATGAGTATAAATTAAAATCATTTGCTGTACATACAAATAAAAAACAACCGTCAAAACAATGGTGGTTTTTATAAAAATCACTTGCCAACTTTTGAAAAAACTTGGCCAAGCCTCTTGCTACGAGGGAGGGTAGGAAATAGGGATAGGAAAGAGTCAAGTATTTAGAAATTTTGAAATGCTAGCAATGCTCATGCAATCATTGGGGGGGGGGGAACATTTTTTTGGGGGGGGGATCTTAGAAATATTTGATTCTTTTTGCCTATCTGTCCCCCCCATTGATTGCTTTCACCCTCCACACCTCTGCTGTGTTCCCTACTTTGCTTTGAAATGCTAACAACCACCCTAACAAGACTTCCCCCACAGCTGCCTCCCTAATGATGGCTATTTTTCAGAGGATCATTTACATTTGCTCACAGTTTGTACTGGAAATACCAACACCTCCCTGAATGTTTTCAAACATATTGTCTATCTGACATAGCTCAGTCATTAGTTCTGACTTGTTTCCAGCTTGAGGAATGGTCTTGTGTCTCCTGACAGGTTGCACATTCTCACCAACAGACGTTGATCCAGTCAAAGATATAAGATGTGCCATACGAGGTCTGACCAATGGTCCATCCAAACCAGGATCCTGTCTCTGATAATGGCTATTCTTGTTCACTTTGGACAAGTACCCACAGACCATAATGGAGTGATCCATAGTATGGATACATGGGTGTAGAGTTCTCAGTTTCCCAGGGTGTGACCATGGTCATAGTGGGAGCAGAGTTGGGGTGGGTGGGCTGACCATGGGTGGGGAGGTGGAGTTGGGTGAGCAGAGTTAGATGTGCCGGAATGCAAGAGGTAGGGGTCTGCAGGGGTGCTGGCAAGGCGGCGGGAATAGGAATGGAATTGGGAAGGCATCTGTGGGTGCTTGCTGGGAATAGGGCAATAGTGATCATGATATAATCAAATATGACATAATTACTGGAGGGAGAATGGTAAATAAAACTACTACAGTAACATTTAAGTTTAAAAAGGGAGACTCTGCTAAAATGAGGAAACTAGTTAGAAGGAAACTAAAAGGAGCAGTGGTGAAGATTAAATGTCTGCAAGAGACATGGAGACTATTTTAAAACACCATCTTGGAAGCCCAGATTAAATGTATCCACAGGTTTAAAAGGGGGACCAAACACGGTCACCGGCCAGTGCAACTAAATTGTGAGGTGAAGGAGGCTATTAGAGACAAAAAGGTGTTCTGTCTTTTTTTAAAAAAGATTGAAATCTAGTCCTAATGAGGAAAATAGGAAAGAGGCTAAGAGCATAAATAAGCACTGCCAAATTAGGTGTAATAAGTTAATAAGACAGGCAAAGAGAGAATTTAAAAAGAGACTTGCTAAAGAGGCAAAAACTACTTTTTAGAAATACACTCGAAGCAAGAAGCCTGCTAGAGACGTAGTTGGGCCACTAAATGAGCAGGGAGTAAAAGGAGGACAAGGCCATTGCAGAAAAGCTGAATGAATTCTTTGCTTCAGTCTTCACTGCAGAGGATGTTGGGGAGAGATACCCATGCCAGAACGGTTCTTTGTAGGTGATGAATATGACTCTGGAAGAGGTTCTAGATCAAACTGATAAACTAACTAGTAACAAATCACCGGGTCTAAATGGTTTACACCACAGAATTCTGAAGGAACTCAAATAAGCAATTGCACGCCTACTAGGGATGTGCGAACTCGGTTCGCATGTTCAGAGTTTGGGCCAAACTCGGCCTATTTGGATGACCGAACCGAACGTCCGAACTGAACGTTCGAACAACGGAACAGTTCGGAAAATTTCGGATGAATTTGGATGAGTTCGGGGGCGGTGAAAACGAGACTTTGGGAGGGAACAATGTGTCTGGAAGGGGGAGGCAGCTGAGGAGCAGACTTCCTGGCACCAGGGGTGGAGACCAGGGAGGTTTCAAGGCCAAATGATACCGAAACTGAAAAAAAAATATCAATTTCGGTATTGGTATCGATAGCACTATTTTCGGATGTTTGGCCAAGTTCGGCTCAACCGAACTCTGCCGAACCGAACAACCAAACCTGAACTCGGGTTTCGAACTGAAGGACGAACCATCCAAACATCTGAACCACGTTCTGTTCGCACATCCCTAACACCTACTACTGGTAATTTGTAACCTATTGCTAAAGTCTGCTGCTGTACCTGATGACTGGAAGGTAGATAATGTAATGCCAATATTGAAAAAGGGTTCCAGAGGAGATCCTGGAAACTACAGACCAGTGAGCCTGATGTCTGTACTGGGCAAAATGGTGGAAACTATTATTAAAAATGGAATCATGGGGCATATTTATAAACTTGACTTAATAAAGAAGAGTCAACATGGATTTAGAAAAGGGAAGTTATGCCTCACTAATCTACTGGAATTTCTTGAACAAACATGTTGATAAGGGAGAGCTGGTTGATACAGTGTATCTGGATTTTCAGAAAACATTTAATTAAGTCCCTCATGGAGACTCCTGAGGAAATTAAAAAGTCATGGGATAGGAGGCTGTGTCCTATTGTGGATTAGTAACTGGCTAAAAAATAGGAAGCAAAGAGTAGGACAAAATGATCAGTTTTCACAATGGAGAGAAGTAAAGAATGGAGTATCTCAGAGTTCTGTATTGGGACTAGTGTTATTTAATGTATTCATTAATGATCTGGAAAGGGGAGTAAGGAGTAAGGTGATCAGATTTGCAGATAACACCAAGTTATTCAAGGTAGTTAAAACACGAGCAGACTGTTAAAAATTTCAGGGGGATCTTGCGAGGCTGGGTGACTGGGCATCTAAATGGCAGATGAAATTGAATGTGGACAAATGCAAAGTGATGCACATAAGGGAAAACAATCCAAACTATGGCCACTTTTACACGGGTGGCCAGATGCAGCGAGTTGAAGAACGTGCTTCCTGAAAGGCCCTGCGGGGTGCGTTTAGAAACACTGGACGTAGACAGCTGCCGTACGAGTCACAGCTTGCGCAGTCTCTTTGAAGCCGTGTTTGGGAAGCCTGAATATCAGGGTTTCCCGAACGCGGTTTCAAAGAGACCGCATGAGCCATGAGCCTATATGTACACAATGCTGTGCTCTAAATTAGGAGTTACCACTCAGGAAAAGGACCATGGAGTCATTGTGGCCAATACAGTGAAATCCTCAGCTCAGTGTGTGACAGCAATCAAAAAAGCAACCAGAATGTTAGGAATTATTCGTAAAGGGATAAAGAATTACACTGTAAATATCACGGAGCCACTATATAAATCTATGGTGTAACCGCACCTTGAGTACTGTGTGCTGTTCTGGTCACCCCATCCCAAAAAACCCACAGTAGAAATAGAAAAGGTATAGAAATAGAAATGGTAGAAATTATGTTTCTAATAAGGCGCTTATTCTGGTTAGAAATGAGACACTTCTTATGTTCTTGTTTTTAGGGGGTTGGGACGGCTGTGGGAGCACTGGCAAAGGGGTAGGGCAGGGGTAAGAAACCTCAGGTGCAGGGACCGGACGTGGTCCCTGGGCAGTTTTTATGTGGCCCCTTTCCAGCTCCTGGTTCTGTCCCCTGGATCCAGTTCCTACCCCCAAGAACTGACAAACTGAGCTCTGGGGGAGAGTGGGCTTTAGTGGGTTGGAGGAGGGGGGCTGGAAATCCCCAGACTGTTCCAGTGAAATCCAGGACAAGCCCTTTTGCTTCTCTTTTCCTGTTTATAGAATTGGGGCTCTTGTTTCTTGCAACAGGGATTAAGAGGTAAATGACTCACCCTTCTGTGAATGCAATCTCCACACTTGCAACCTTCAAAAGCTTCAGGGCACCCCTGCCAATTCACATCTCTGAGCAGCCCCTCCGGATCCTTATTAATAAATACCCCCGGCCACAAAGAGGAGGCAGCCCCATAAACGCATGTTTTCTATTGTGTCTCACCTCACTATATTTCTGGAGCTGGGATTCTGTCCTTGTGATGGGCCCCAGGGCATTTCCAGGTGCTGGCGAGGATGGCAGTGCCCTGGAGATTGCCAGTGTTGTGCTGTCCCAAAGGGGGTGATTAAAATGTTTGATGCTCGTGTTAACCCCACAAATATAGGCCACTTTTACACGGACGCCACCCCCTCCCCCACAACCACCCAGAAACACCCATCGGATGGGTGGGAGAGCATCCATGTAAATGTCCACGAGTGGGTGGGGGCACGTGCATGACCCACCCGCTGACACCCGCCAACACCCAAGGAGTATCCGGGAGGGAGCCGGCACCTTCTGTGGGTGGAGGTGGGTGGAGATGGGTGTTCAACACCCGATCGTCCATGTAAAAGCCAAAACACACCCACCCACGTGGACCGGACCGGCGGAGCCAGCATGCATACATGCCCACAGGGCAGAGGGATGCTGGACGTCCGGTCTGACAGCCCTTAAAGGAGGGAGGAACCAGGGCACATGCGCACGGGCTCCCACGATGGCGACCATGAAGGCACACGAGAAGGTAAAGGGAGCCGATGATGCCCCACATGGGGGAAGGGGCAGGATGAGCATGGGGACCATGGGGTGCCCGGGACGGGGAGAAGTCCCGGCAAGGTGGTGCAGGGTGGGGGGATGTACCCCAAGCGGAAGGCACAGGAGGGGTAATGGACCACCGGTGGGTGAGGCCAGTGTGGGGGAATGGGCAGGAAAACACACCAGGAAGTAATACGGCGCACGTGTCCTGGCACAGGCTGGAGGGGTCGCACCAACGCACCCCCGGTGGATGACCCCCAACTCAGCACCTTCCAAGTGCACGGCCCTAGGAGCAGCAGTGAGAGCGAGGTGAGCACGAGGGCACAACACACACACACACACACACCGGACCACCAGGCCAGGGAACACAGGGCAGGGGGCAGCAGCATAACCTGGTCCCCAGTCCCCGCAGGACAGCATCCAGACAACGGAGCAATGCAGCACCTGGACAACAGCCGAGGAGGGCCTCCCAGACAGTCAGGTGAGCAAAAGGGAACCCCAGGAGAGAGAGGGGGGCAGGCCCAAGGGTGGGTGGAGGGGGTCAGCAAGAGTCATAGTAACCCCTAATGCACTACCCCCAACAGGACACGACCACCACCACAGCTAACACATCCACAAGGCTGGCCCCATGCTGCCAAGCTGGTTGGCCCCCCACACGCGGGTCCCAAAAGGGGGAGCCCTGGTCCAGGCAGGAGATCAGGGACTTCATACAAGTGTGGGGGTCCAAAAGGGTCCAGCATGACCTGGTGCACATCTACAAGACCAGACAGGTCTATGAAGAAATCACCCAAGAGATGCAGTGGCAGGGGTATAATAGGGATGTAACCCGATGCATGCAGCAGGCAAAGGACTTGCGGTTCGGATATAAACATATCAAGGACAATAATCTCAAGTCCGGCCTGGTCATGTGCACAGTCAAGTTCCAGGAGGAACTGGACAAGTTCCTCTGCATGGATGGGGACATCGTGGCCTCCCGCACACAGGGCAGCGCCTTCACCAGGGACAGGCACAGGGTCACCATGTAGCCCCCCCGACAGACCCCACAGAGCGAGGGGGGGCAGGTGCCCCTGGCAAGGACAGCCAGGAAGTGGGAGGGGACAGCCCCATCCCACAGGGGGAGGAGGCGCCCTAGGGATACGAGCACATGACCCACTGCACACTGCACGTGTTCCCAAAACCCACAGGACAACTGGACACAGGGACAGGGGGTGAGTGCAGAGCCAGTGGAGACCTGGGACAGCCCCCAGGATGCGGAGGAACCGGATCCAGGTATGCGCGCCCCAGAGGGGCTGGGGGTGGGTTAGTTGGGGAATGGCCTGGGCTGAAGCACTGCAACCTGGGCTGGGGGCTGGCAAACACTCACAGTAACCCGTCCCATTGCAGCACAAGGCAGCCTGGAGGTGCATAAGGTGGAGGTTGCGGTGGAGGAGGAGGACGAGGGGGGTCAGGCAGCTCCCCCACCACCAGGTGGGCGAACCTCCACTGCGGGGCACATGGGCCAAGGGGCCATGGGGGGGCCTGGTGCGGTGGGGGCCAGTGGTACAGAGGGGGCAGGAACCCGGGGCCCTGCAAGCAGCAACCAGCAGGGCCCACTAGGGAATGGGAAGAGGGGGGAAGGTGGAAGCGGCTGGAGAGCCCACAGCGGCTCCCACAGCATACCCGACCATCAAGGGCCCCTCCCGCGATTGGCAGCCAGGGGGGCATGCCACGACTGGGCGAGGCAGGGGGACCCCACGGGGGGGGCAGAGGGCAGCCTCTGCACTAAGGGGCCGCCCCACCAGGCATCCCGGGGTCCAACACTGGCAGACAGCGGAACACACAGGCCGGATGCCCTAATGATGTGTCCAAACTCCCATACACAGACCAGGCACCCGCATGCACGAGGGGAGCAGCTGCCGGCAGCGTTGAGTGGAACCTGGAGATGCGGGTCAGGAACTGGTGCCAGAGGGAGGATCTCGGCAGGGAGCTTCTGGCAGAATCACAACGGTTAGCCGAGGTGCACTCCCAGGAGCTCACGCTCATCAGGGAGCTCATCAGAGAGGAGGGGGACAGGGATCGGGAGATCCTGGCTGCCATGATGGCCTGGTCCTGCACCAAGCACCTCTGGGACAGGCGCCAGGCTGCCTCCCTCTAATGCGAGCAGTGACGTGCCTGTGACAGGCTGGAGGGTCAGGCCGCATGGCTCATGAACCTCATGCGGGAGGCCATGGAGGCCCCTCGGCATGACCCCCAGTGCGACAGGCCGGCAGTCGACCAACACCATGGAGGCTTCCCACTGGTGCAGGTGCCTCCCCACACCTCAGTCACCCATGGTTCCCCCATCAGCAACCCTACCCGGGCCTGGTTCACGGGGTCCCCATCCCCCACATGGGGCAACCGGACCAGCTTGCAGGGCAACCCGTCCAGCCTGCAACCACCGTGGCCCCACCCCTGCTGCCACCCTGACCCCTGCACTGGGTGGCGATGCCCCCACCCCAAGACCGTTCACCCCAGGATGAGCAACTGCCCATGGTGGCCACCCCACCCCCACAGGTAAGGCCGCAGCAACCCAGACCCCTGGGGGTTGTGGTGTGCAACACCGGGGGGGTCCAATGGGAATCTGGGGAACCGCACGAAGCTGAAACCCGGTAGGGAACACATTGTTGAAGCCACGCCAAGCACACGCAGTACACGGGATGCGGAGCAACTGCCATTGCCAGAGGCATGTGTACCTGCTCATTGCCGCAGTACATGACTCGGCAGGTGCCGTGATACCATGGGTGGGCCGTCCTGTGGGGGGGCACCGTCAGGGAGCGTCCTATGGCACATGCCATGCTCGTGTGGGGAGTAGGGGGCTCCCCGGACGCCTATGGGGCACCCAAGTGCCCGTGCACCAACAAGGGACAGAGGTGAGTGCACACAGAGTTCCCTTAACCCATTCTTGTTCCTCCAAGCAGGGACCAACAGCGGAGGCTGGTGTGGAGCGGCTAGTGGAGGACAGGGAGGCTAGTGGTCATTAGGGTTTGTTGGTGCAAAAGGGCGATGTCATCCGGAGCTGTTTCTCCAACAGTGCTCCCCTCCAGCCTTCAGCTTCTATGATTCTGTGAACAAGCATTGTTTTTGATATGATACAAATGGAGAAATTGATTTTTACATTGTGCTTCATTGGGGTTTAATAGTTAGTCAAAATCCCCCATTATTGGTGGAAGGAGGGAAGGAAGAGGATAGAATAGGTATAGAATATTATTGTCTTCTGCTCACAGCTTTCAGTTACCACATCCCAGTCCTTCCCCAAAGCTTCCCACAGCACTCCCAGGACACATCGGGCCTTGATTGTGTCCTGATGGACACAAAATGGGCCCACCAAGAGCCAATGTGGTGTAATGGCTAAGTGTGCAGTACTTGGACCGGGAGATAGGGGGGGACTCTGGTCCAAGTCTTGTCTTAGCCAGAAACTTACTGGGTGACCTTGAGTCAGTCACAATATTCTCTTAGCCTAACCAACCTCACAGGGTTGTTGAGAGGATTGGGCCAGTCACAATATTTTATTATCCCTAACCTACCTCACAGGGTTGTTGTGAGGATTAAAAGTTGTGTTTATATGTAAATCGCTCCAAGTTCCATGGCAAGGAGATGCTATATAAAAATAAAGATTATTATATTGGTTCAGAAAGTCCTGGCTGTGGTGGGCTAGGACTCGGATCATGCCAATGCAACCCAGTTCAGACTGATCTTGGGTCAAAATCTCGGGTCCTATCAGGGTTTTAACTTCAAAAGCAGGTCTTTAGAGAAGTCTCAGAGCACATCTAAGTTGTAGAGACATGGTAGGATAGGTACAATATGGTGCTGGGGGAAACACAGAGGGGATGGGACCCCATTGGAAGCGGAGCAGGAAAGTCCCTACGGCCAACTCTTTTCCTGATGTGGCTGCCCCTTTCTGCTCTCACATCCCCAGTTTTCTGGGTTAGCCTGGATAAGTCAAATCCTGAAAGCGGTGAATATTCTCACCAACAGTAATTGAAGCGGGCCCAGAATCATGTCTCCAATAGGAGACGTGAGTCCTGGCCTGCCACAGTCCTGCTACACCACTGTCAAAAAATATCTCTTATTAGACTAATGACTGTTGGTGAGAGTATGCATGCTTACCGGTTATTATTAACCTAAAGCCACTATCCAACTTCCCCATGTCTTCTAAACAAAATTTTGGTGTATTACCTCCGCAATAAGTCACTCGTTAATGGCCAGGTCACACATTTCACCGTTCCATGGAGCTAAAATGGTAGCTATGCAAGTGTTGGCATCTTGATAGTTGAACACACATGGTATTGTTGGGTACTAAGTAGTACTTATTTACATCCCAATGAATTACTAGGGTTACTAAATTTACTTTTACTGCATTACTGATAGTGCATTTCTGTGCCTTCCAAGTACTGAAGGAAGGGAGATGAGAGATGCGGTGTTACTGTGCAAATTTAAAATGATTGGTTAAAACAAAGAAACAAAATGTCGGACAGAGTGAACCAGAACTGGTAATTTGTTAAGAGTACATCAGAACTTTAGTAACCTGATAACTCAATAATGGTATTATACAGAATGTGGGGGTTTTGGATTCCCAGTTTACTAACTATTTATTTATTTATTTTATGTATTTAAAACATTTTCTACCCCGCCCCTCCTGCCATAGGCAGCTCGGCGCGGCTTACAAATATTAAAAACAATACTTAAAATGACATTAAAAGGAGGACACAGTAACATCCCACCCATCTCCCCCACCAAACGCCTGGCAGAACAGCCAGGTCTTACAACTTTTCCTAAAGGAGATCCAGGACCATACTGACTCCCACCGGAAGGGAGTTCAACAGCCGTGGCGTGGTCACCGAGAATGCCCTCTCCTGCGTGGCCCCCTGTAAAATCCCCAAGGGACCTCAACCAGGGCACCCCTGGATGACCGCAGGGGCCGATCCAGGACCCAGAGAGTGAGGCGATCTCGCAGATAGGCAGGGCCCAGGCCATTTAAGGTTTTATATGCCCAAACCAAAACCTTGAATCGGGCCTGGAAAACCAGCAGCAGCCAGTGCAGAGAATGAAGCACGGGTGTAATGTGCTCCTGGTGGCCTAGTCCCACTAAGAGACAGGCCGCCACATTCTTCACCAACTGCAATTTCCGAGCCGTCACCATGGGTAGCCCCACGTATAGCACGTTACAGAAGTCTAATCTAGAGGTGATGAAAGCATGGATGCCAGTGGCCAGGTCCAAATCTGAGACAAATGGCCAAAGCCGTCACACCAGATGTAATTGTGTGGGTGAGAGCATGTGTTGTGGCTGGCTGGGTGTTCGGTTTTGATTCGTGTGTTTTGGCTGTGTGGTGTGTTGGTTTGACTGTTGGTTTTGGTTTGGCTGGTTGGTGAGTGTTGGTGGGTGACTGTTGGCTGTCTGTTGTTTTAAAAAACAAAAATGAAGAAGACTGTTGTTCTAATTAGGGATGGGCGAACAGATCGCGGTTCGGGTTCGTCCGTTCAGTTCAGCTGCGTTCGGTTCGTCCGTTCGGTTCGTCCGTTCGGTTAGTTCGCCGGTTTCAGGTTCAGCCGTTTGGTTCGGGTTCGGCCGTTTGGGAAATGTTTTGTTATGGGCGGGTTGTTTTTTATATGGTTTTTTGTTTTTTTATTTGGTTTTTTTGTTTTTTATTTATTTTTTTTGTTTTTATATGGGTTTTTTTATTATTTTTTTTATCTAATATTATATATATCTATCTACACTAAATATAACTGCTATTAACTATTCTAAATGCTATGAACTAAATGGATTATCTAATAAGTACACAGGCCTAATCCTACAAACACTAAAACTAAATCACTAACGCTATCTCTATCACTAAGCTAACTCCTACAACTATCTATCTATCTATCTATCTATCTATCTATCTATCTATCTATCTATCTATCTATCTATCTATCTATCTATCTATCCNTCATTTCAGTACAAAACTGAAAGCAATCTAATAATCCTACTCAACGCCTGCTGTTCAGGAACAGTGACTAGCTCAGAAGGTGTTGGGAAGGGGGGAGGCAGATAATTTCGTTTCTTGCAAGCCTCTTCACCCCTGGTGTCTGGAAGTCTGCTCCTCAGTGACTACCCCTCCCTGTCACGTTTGACCTTCCAGTGAACCTTTTTTTGCCACCTGAACTCACCCGAACACGATCCGAACTGATCGAACTGTTCGGTCATTTCGACGTTCGGAATTGAGTTTGGTTCGGCCACTTTGTGTTTGGATTCGGGTTCGGTCATCTGAACAGGCCGAGTTCGGGTTGAACTCTGAACTTCTGAACCACATTCACCCATCCCTAGTTCTAATTAAATGCCAGGGGGGGCAAGGTGGTGCTCCAGGAGCTGCTGCTGGTGGTGGTGGTGGTGGAGGAGGAGGAGGAGGAGGTGGAGGAGGAGGAGATCACTGCCCCAGCCCCTGGACCTTTGGTGGTGGTGGTCCTGGAGCTGGTGGTGGAGGAGAAAGTGGGTACAGGAGGTGCTGTCAGGTTTGTAAACTTTTTTAAAAAATTGTGGACAAGAAAGGCTATATCTGTTAGAGCGAGCTCACTGGCATGCAGGTGGGTGCGTGGGTGGTGGGCATCAGTCAGGCACAAACGGTGGGCATCAGTGGGTGGCAGTGGATGTCTGCAACAGAGAGAGAGGGTACTGTAGTGTGGGGGGCTCTTCCGGCAGTCAGGTACGAGCATGAGCAGTACCCCCACCCAAACATGTGCCTGACAGCCATCCCTAGCAAGGTTCTCCACTCTCCAGTTGCCATCCCTACCTAGCACCCCCAAATAAGGACAGGATTTGCACTTGCCAGCCAGGGTCTTTACAGTTGCCATCCCTAGCGCCCCAAGGAGGGCAGGATTTGCACTTTCCAGCCAGGGTCTTTCCAGTTGCCATCCCTAGCACCCCAAAGAGGGCAGGATTTTCACGTGCCATCCAGGGTTATCGTCTTCGGTTGCCATTGCTAATAGCACCCCAAGGAGGGCAGGATTTGCACGTGCCAGCCAGGGTTATCATCTCCAGTTGCCATCCCTACTAGCACCCCAAGGAGGAAGGACTAGAGGCATCAACATAAATGCATGATATTACTTAGGTGTTGTTTATGTGTTCCTGTTTCAGAGAGGGTGTGATGAGGAATCCTCCAATGCCGGTGCGAGGCGCAGGAGGACACCAAGGCGGAGGTCACCTGTGCCATGCACAGACAGTGGGCGGACAAGGTCCAATGTCTGGAGGTGGTATGATAAGCAGAATGGATTTGCCATCTGCAAGGTAAATCATGGGGGCTGGAACAACAGGGTATGCATTGCCCTATGATGTGTTAGGAACGGAAGTCCCCTGCAGAGAGAAATGGGCACCCACCCACCCACTTGTGGAGACAGAATTCAGGCAGGGCTTGACACAGACCATTGGTCTGATGCAGTATGGCACTTCTTATGTTCCTATCTTTTGTATTTATTTATTTATTTATTTATTTAAAATTTATATGCCACCCCTCCTGCTCACAGGGCAGCCTGGGGCAGCGAACAACACTCAACAAAAACAATATTAAAATGTTTAAACAATTTAAAAATACAATATGTGGGGAACCCCACCCCCATTCCTACCCATAGCCAAAAGCCTGACGGAACAGTCAGGTCTTACATACATGCCAAAACAGCAGGAGAGTGGGAGCCAACCGAGTCTCCTCTGGGAGCAAATTTCACAGCACACGGGCGACCTTCGAAAAGGCTCCCATGGACGATATCAAGGGTTGCACGGACACATGGGGAGTGAGTCGGTCCCGCAGATAAGCAGGGCCCAGGCCGTGAAGGGCTTCAAAGTTTAAAACCAACACCTTGAACCTGGCCCGGTGCTTTATAGTCAGCCAGTGCAGAACCTGGAGCACTGGCGTCATGTGCTCCCTGTGACCCGCCCCCATAAGGAGACGGGCCGTGGCATTCTGCACCAGCTGAAGCCTCCGGACCAACCTCTCAGGCAGCCCCACATAGAGCGCATTGCAGTAATCCAGCCTTGAGGTGATGAAGGCATGGATGACAGTGGCGAGGTCGGAGTCTGAGAGATACGGCCGAAGCCGCTGGACAAGATGTAACTGCCGAAACGCATTCCCCACCACAGCCACAACCTGAGATTCCATGCTGAGTCACGAATCGAGGAGCACAAACAGACCGCACTTGAGAGACCATGGGAGGGCGAACTCTCCCCCCAACAAGAGGAGATTCAACCACCCCCAGGACCCCCAAGTCCTTGCCCACCAATATCACCTCCATCTTGTCAGGATTCAATTGCAGATAGCTCGACCTCATCCAAGCCCCCACAGCTGACAGGCACTGGGAAAATAAGGAGACTGCATGGCCTGGGTTGATGGAAAAGGAGAGGTAGAGCTGAGTGTCATCAGCATACTGATGACACTGCATGCCCTGAAACCCTCTCACGATCTCCCCTAATGGCTGCTGTTCTTTAGATCTTTATGTTCTTTAGATCTCAATATTCTACATTGAGAAGCTGCACAGGGAGAAGGTGGCTTGGCTGAAGGACTCTGGCATGGACGTGGAGCTGGAGCATCAGCACCAGAAGGGGGGGGGGGAAAGGCAACACAAAACAGACTCTACCAAAGCCCTTCCCCCTCCTCCAGCTCTGATGTGGAGTCCCCTGGGGCCCAGGAGTCTGCAGCAGCAAGGGCCTTTCGGGCCGAGGTGGAGAGGCCCACCCGGGACTTCGTGGCTGGCCTGCAGCAGCGAGCAGCCACCATGGAGAACCGACTGGTGGAACAGTTCCAGGAAGTTGAGGTACAGGAACAGAAGGTAGAGGCATACTCGCAGTACATCTCAAAGTACTTCTCCGCCGAGATGGCCGACCTGGAACTCTTCTGCCAGTCAGTCTCTGAGTGGCAGCCGGCCGTGACAGGGGCCATTGAATATGCCATGCAACATGGCTACCAAATGCCGGCGGGTGTGATGCCCCCTGCTCCTAGCTCCCATGCACCCCTTCTGCCTTTCCCACAAGTTCCAGGGGGCAGGCCCAAAGACTGAGTAGATACAAGTTTCCTTTCTAGTTTAAAATGTTTGGTTTTTGTTTTATAATGTTGTTGTTGTTGTTGTTGTTGTTTTGTTAATAAAAGTTATATTTATTGTTATTGTTACGAGCTTTGTTTCACCTGCCAATCTTTTATCCCTCTGTGCTGAAGTGTTCTGTCTGTCAGGTGGCAGAATCTCATACAGCTTGTCGATCCCTACCAGCAGCACCTGGCACCACATGTAGCGTAGTTAACGTATTAACCCAAAGATATGCCAGGCAGCATCAGGGTTTCAACTTGCAGACAGCCCCCCAGGAGGGGCAGGGCTTGTGTCTGTGTGGGTGTGCCAGAGAGAAGGAGAGACAGGCTCTTTTGGCAGCGGGCATCCACTGGTGGATGCGGAGGACTAGGCTGGGGGGGGGGGCAGGTTTGCAGGCGGGTGCCAGAGGCCGCTGACCAGTCAGGTACGAGCAGCAGCACCACCAAGAATAGAATGACAGCCCCCCATGACTGGAATGATGGTCCCAGAATCTCGTTGATGGTTCCTGGGACGGGCGGGCATGACTGCTTCAGGTACAGTGGAATGACAGCCTAAAGTCTATGGGAGTTGAATGATGTCCCAGAATTAGTGCATGGGTGGGCACACTTTGTTCAATCGATCATGTGATAGGTGGTAGCATAGCAGGTACAGGAACACACACAGGCAGGCAGGCACATGTAATACGTTTTGTTATATTCCATCTCATTCTGGTAGGTTTGGTGCTGGATGTGGGCGATGGGCATCGGGCACAGGAGCACAGATGAGAGTTCTTCCTGGTTCTGGCAGGTGGAAGCTTGAGCTGCATATACACCTACCTCTCCCCCTCCACCCCCATCACTCTCGTTCTAGAGGAGAGCCCCCCCCTCTCTCTCCCTCTATTTCTATCTCTGGCCATATAGTGCAGATGACAGCCCCAGCATCCCCACTCCCACCATCCCCAGTAGTGTCCTGCTGCATAGCCCGCTCTCCCTGTCAGACCCTCCCCACCAGTGCATCCTTCCGGAGGGCATACAGCACTGTCTGGCGTGCCATGCTGCCCTTGAACCTGGGGTCCAGCATTGTTGCTGGGACATATTTCTCCCACTGCAGGAGCACGTCAAAATGCGCCTCCAGCCCTGACTTCCACTTCAGCACCAAGTCAAGCTCCTCATCGACCAGTTTCCTGCCCACAGGGCCACAATCCCGCCCCCCAAGAATCTCATCCAGCCTCCTCTGGAGACTCCGGACCAGAGGGGTCACCTGGCTGAGAGAGGCAGTGGAGCTGCTCATGGTCTCCATCACGGCCAGGAACAGTCTGAGTATGAAGACCGTGTGAGGCAGGAGCTCCCATTCCACCCCATTAATCCCTTCGAGTGCCCCACGGTACATCTCCAGTTGAACCTGATGCAAGGCAACTTTCTGCTCAAGAAGCTGCTCGAGCATCAGGAAGGTGGAATTCCACCGTGTGGCCACATCTTGGACCAGCTGGTGCCCTGGGGAGTCTTGCTCAGCCTGCTTCTCCCAGAGGAGCTTGCTGCCCTTCACGCTCCAGTTGAAGAACTCCACCAGCTTCCTCCCCCAGTCAATCAAGGAGCTAAGGGTGCCTTCCCCAATCCCCTTCTCCCCCAAGCCCAGAGTATCCCTGACTACCCAGTGAAGGGTGTGTGCAATGCAAGGGATAATGGTGAAGCCCCCATCATGGACTGCCTTTAGTACATTTGCGGTGTTGTCCATCACCACACACCCCTTGATGAAGGCTGTGCCTGGCGTAACCCACTCCCTCACCATGGCGGCCAGGGCTGCCTCAATGTTCCTGGTGGTGTGGGGGCTGTCCATGACTTGTGCCTGAAGCAGATCCCACCTATACCCTGCATCATGACCTCTCTTGCCACTCCCCAAAGCTGCCTCCGGGTCCTGCCACCAGTGCGCCGTTACCGCCAGGTACGCGTGATGGGCGTTCCTGCTGGACCACAGGTCCGTGGTGAAGTGGACCATGGACCCTCCCAGACCTGGCCAGCTTCTCCATCACCCACTCCTTCAAAGTCCCGTAAAGGTCTGGCACCGCAGTCCGACTGAGGGTGTTGCGGGATGGCAGCTTAATCTGGGGGGGCCAGGAACCCAATCAGCTGCTGGAAGCCCTTGTCCTCTACAATTGAGAAGGGCTGCCCATCAAACGTAATCATTTCAGCCAACAGGCGCTCGGCTTTCTCTTGAAAGCCACGCCGGCCTGCTGCCGATGACCTTGGCAGCTGCCCCCACCCCAGCTCCTCCATAGTGGACTGAAGCTGCTGGCAAGGCTCCTGTTGCTGTTCTTCCCCCCTGCTCCTGCTGGTAGAGGTAGCAGTTGGTGCAGGATGCTGGCCCGCTGAAGGAACTGAGCGACTGGCCGCTGCAGTCAGGAACCTGCTGGCATCCACTTCCCCTGCCTTCCTGCTTAGCAGCAGAGCACTGTGGCATGACTTCAGGTGCCTCGCCATTGCAGTTGTCCCAAGGTTGTCGAGCACCTGCACACACTTCACCGGCTTATTGCACAAAGTTCACTACACCTCTCTGGGATCATCTGACCTCACCAGCTTAAAATGTTCCCATACAAAGGATTTCCCCCCCCTCCTACCTTCTGGCTTGCCCCTGGTGATGCACTGCTGCCAGCGTTGCTGGGAGGAGCAGAAGTTGGTGGCACTGGCGACACAGCTCTGGGAGGAGGGTCAGTCATCACCGCAGCTCCAGACATCTCCTCTGCGGCACTAGTGTCTGCCTCTGACTCACTGTCCGCGATCATGGTGATGTCCCATGAAGGGGAGATCTGGGATCCTGAGGCTAGAGTGCCCATGCCCGCCATGCTGCTGGCACTCCCCCTGTGCCCCCCTCTATAGCTGCTAGTGCTGCTGCTGCTGCTACTCCTCTCCCTACTGCCATTGCCCGGGGTGGGATCCACCTGCTCTGGACTTCTGGAGATTGCCTCTACAATGGGGGATTGGTGGCCCTGGAGGAACATCGGAAGCAGCAGCACCTGCTCCTGCAGCCACAGCAGAGACAGCCACAGTCTCATGTCCTGCAGGCCTTCCAGTGCCCTGCATGACAGTGGAGGGCACTGCCAGAAGGCGACGCTGAGCCGCTGAAGCCTGTTGCCCTAAAGCAGGCCTGAGGAGTTTAGGGCGTGGTGATGTGCTCTGGCTGCTGCCTGCTGCCGCTCCGCGGGAACATCCCCTACCACCTCTCCCACGTGCTCTATTGCCTGTATTACGGGCAGCACACCAGCCTCTCCTATTTCCCTTCTCCATGTCTTCCAACACAAACATGCACAAAGATTTTTTATTTTTTTTTACTCATATTTTTTTTATCTAATATTGTATCTATGGCCCTTTTTACACAGACACTCTAACACCCATAAAATGGGTGTTACATTTTATTATACATGTTGCAGGGCACCACTCCAGCCAATCAGCATGGATGCCACTGCAGGCCAATCACAGACTGCAAAGCCAGTGGTCTGTGGAGAAAAGGGATGGTGATTGGGCAGGCTGGCTGCTACTCCAAACCCTNTTTTACACAGACACTCTAACACCCATAAAATGGGTGTTACATTTTATTATACATGTTGCAGGGCACCACTCCAGCCAATCAGCATGGGCCCTGTGCACACATGATGCCTCCACCCAGTTCCTCTGGGTGGAGATGGGTGTTGGCTGGTGGATGGGGAGCATTTACCTGGGTGGAAATGGGTGGGGGCATCTGTGTAAATGCCACTTTCGGTGGATGTTGGTGAGTGTTTGCTCCTGGTCAACACCCATCTCTACCCACACCCACCCACGGAGCAATGGATGCCACTGCAGGCCAATCACAGACTGCAAAGCCAGTGGTCTGTGGAGAAAAGGGATGGTGATTGGGCAGGCTGGCTGCTACTCCAAACCCTTCCACCCCTGGTGCCTGGAAGTCTGCTCCTCAGATGACCCCCCCACATTGGTCACGTTTCTCCTGCCCAAACCATCTGAACTCGATCTGAACTGACCGAACTGTTCAGTTGTTTCAGAGTTCAGATTCAAGTTTGGTTTGGTTGGTTCGGGTTCGGGATCGGGTTTCAGTTCGTCATCCGAATAGATCGAGTTCGGGCTGAACTCTGAACTTCTGAACCTCGTTCGCACATCCCTAGTCACCAACATCTCATGATCAACAGTGTCAAATGCAGTTGACAGATCTAACAATATCAAAAGGGTTGAATGACCCCGATCCAGTTTCTGAACTAGGTCATCTACCAAAGTCACAAGCACTGTCTCAGTGCCATGCCCCGGACAAAAGCCCGACTGAGAGGGATCAAGAAAACCAATGTAATCAAGGTGGTCCTACAGCTGCCAGGCCACCACCCATTAAATAACCTTCCCTAACTGAGGGTATTTGCAGAAGTGACGCTGCCACACTTAGCAACAGTTTACCCCACCCCGGGGTCACAACCACCATCACTTTTGTTTGGCAGTTGACAGATGTTCACCATGCTTTGCCCCAAAATGGAGGGTTTGGGGGGATGGAAGGGTTGGTGGGTGGCGAGGGGAAAAAGGAACAGTTGGTGGGGAGGTCAGGGTTTTATGCTGTTTTATATGTTTTATATGCTGTTTTATTTGTTTTGTAAGCTGCCGTGAGCCATTTGGGAAGGGCAGGGTAAAAACTGGAAAAAACAATTAAATAAATAAATTTTAAAATGTACCCAACTCTAAGATGCTTAGATGTAAACTAAGGCTCAAATGGAGTTTCCATTGATTTCCCCCCCCCCTGTGAATACGCAATGGTCTGCAGAGATCCTTCACATCGTCATGGCAAGCACCTAGCTCAATTTTTTTTTTCTACTCGGGGAGAGAGGGGAGTGCTCAACCTTGCCCTCTTCTATGCAACCCTATTTTGTGCTGTTCATTTGATCCATCATTGAAAATGGAATAAACTGTGGACACGTAAACTCTGGAATAATAAATCCTTCCACAGCAATAAACTTCTTTTACAGTTTCAAACCTTTTAGAGTTTAGCTTTCAACCTATTTCACTGTTGGTGGCTTTGGAATGAATCAGAGAAGGGTTATTATTATTATTATTATTATTATTACAACACATTTTTCCATTAGGCTTTTTGAATCTTCTCACCTCCACAGCATGCTCACTGGTACCCCTCTACTGATCTGTCATTCTGGGTCACCACCTCCACACTAGCTACACTAGGCATGTGCACTTGTGTTTTCACAACTTCGGGAATGTATTTCCCTCCAGGTATGTTCCCCTGTCCCTTGTCTCCCCTCCCTTCTCCATCCTAGATTGTAAGCCTCTTAGGGCAACCACTTGTCTCTAATGGATTGTTCAGCAGCAGGCACATTGCCTCCTGGTGGCCTTCCGGAGCCAATGTAAGACCATCTTGTTTCGTCGGGCTTTTGGTAGCAGGAACTGAATTGGAGGGGAAGGGGGTTGATTTAAGGGGGAGGATGGGTTGGAGGATAGGGAAGGATTAGGTGGGAAGTTATGGGAGTGGGTTTGGTCTTGGGGGGAGGGATTGTATTTTAAATGTTTTTATATTGTGTTTTATAATTTTTTGTGAGCTGCCCTGAGCTGTTGAGGAAGGGCGGGATACAAATAAAAATACAAATTAATTAAATAATTAATTAAATAAGTAAATAAATTATACTGCCCTTTCAGTGTGCAGAATCTTAGTTCATTCTTACAACAAGCCTGTGAGCACATTATTACATCCATTTTACAGGTGAGGAACTGATGTTCAGAGATAGTGACTTGCCTAAGGCCACCCAGTGAGTTCATGGCCAAGACCAGATCTGAACCTTGGTCTCATAGAAATAAGTCTAGCACCTTACACACAAGGCTATGCTGGCTTTGTGTGGCTGAGGGGTTGAGGCTTCTATGGTTTGGGACAGATCCATCATTCCATTCCTCAACCCAAGATTTAGCCCAAAATTACACAATGGTTTAAAGCTTTAGTTCTCCTCCTACTGATAGGGCCTTGCCCATCAGCCTCCGAATGACTCCCTTCATCTCTTTGTTTCTCAGTGTGTAAATCATGGGGTTGAGCATGGGTGTGAAGACAGTGTAGAGAACAGAGACAGCCTTGTCTGCTGCAAATTTCCGGAAGGGACGGGCATAGATAAAGATATAGGGCCCGAAGATGAGGCTGACCACAGTCATTTGCACTGCACAGGTTGAGTAGGCCTTTTGACGGCCCTCACCCACTCGATTTCTCAGCATGACGAGAATAACCATGTAGGAGACCAGAAGTACCAGGAAGGAGAGAGAGGTCAGCATCCCACTGTTGGAGATCATCAACAACTCCACCACAAAAGTGTCCGTGCAGGCCAGCTTCACTACTTGGGGAACATCACAGTAGAAATTGTCCAAGATTTTGGGACCACAGAAGGGGAGGCGAATCATCAAGGCCACTTGGACGATGGAGTGGGCAAAGCCACCTAACCAGGCCCCGGCCACCAACCCAACGCACACATTCCGATTCATGATGATCAAGTAACGCAAGGGTCGATAGATGGCCACCCACCGGTCAAAGGCCATGACAATGAGGAAGAAAACCATAGTGCCTCCACACAGGTGGAAGAAGAGCATCTGGGTCATGCAGCCATTGAAGGAGATGGTCTTGTTCTCATTGAGTAGGTCATACAGCAGCTTGGGGACAGTGACGGAAGAGTAGCTGACATCTATCATAGCCAAGTTGGCCAACAGGAAGTACATGGGAGTATGAAGGCGGTGGTCGGTGGTTACTGTGATGATGATAGTAAGGTTGGCGAGCCAAGTAGTGGTGTAAGCAAGAAGGAAGATGGTGAAAAGGAAGAGCTGGATGTGTCTGCTTGGGGAGAGGCCCAGGAGCACAAATTTCTCCACTGTGGTGTTGAGACTTTGCCCATCCATCTATGCCTGTAAAGATGATGGAATGGTGGAGTTACCACTGCAGACAGTACAAAAAGCAATGCTTTTAAAACTGCAGGAAAGCAGGTTTAGGTTAAATATTAGGAAAAACTTTCCAGCTGTTAGAACAGTTCAGCAGTGCAACAAGCTGCCTAGCGAGGGTGTGGAATATACACTCTGGCAATTTTCAACAAAAGACTGGCCAGACATTTGTCATGGAAGCTGTAGGGACAGGATATCCTGCCTCAGGGTGGAGTGTTGGACTAGATTACCCTTGGGATGTCCCTTCCAACCCTGCAGTTTCTATGATTTTATAGTAGTCTTAGCAATCAATGGCAATTTTTGGCACAAAACTAGAGCTGAAATGGATAAGAAAAAACCTATTCATGAATAATATCCGGTTTTCTGGATAGCTTGGTGGTTATATGGTAATGATCTGGTAACCACAGAGATTAACCACCAAACTGTGATCCCGAAATTACAGTTTACTAAATTAACACCTATGCTTACTGCATTACCACATAACCAGACCAGTCTGGACAGAGGGAGGAAGTTTGGTTTTTTTAAAAAAAATAATCAAATACTACTGATTCAAATACTAATCGAATACTACTGATAACCAACCTGATATTGGATACTGCAGATATTGCGATATCCGGCTGAATACTGGATAGTAGTTTTTTACTTGTTTTAGCTCCACACAAGACCTCCATCTGTCATCAGCTGCAACAAAACCCACCACACACAGCTCCAAACAACAACCCTTCACCCAAGAGAGTTTCTTCCTCAGGTGCAGAAAGTTGCAATCTGTTCTCCTCTAGATGAATCTTTAGATGGGGTTCCAGGAGTGACTTAGACTGTGATTTGTGAAAATGTTGAAGGGGTATGTGGAGACCTAATCCCTGTCAAAATTTAATGGATAGATAGATAAGTTTATTAGCGTGGCCATAGGCCATAGCATCACATAAAGCCCCCCAGGGGGTACATAACTTAAGAGCTGTGCTGGCCTAACAAACATGGCTGGCCAAGCTATAACAGGTAACAAATTAAAGTGATGTACTCAACAGGGTACATACAGTCGGCGTGATAAAATCTTAAACTAAAAACCTAGCAAACAATACACAGCAGCATAAAATCAGGTACTATAATTTGGCCCCCAATCCATATAGAATACATGTGGTCAAATAGCATAGGATGACCTCCTGCATAGTCAAAGGTAAACTCCGTAAGGTGCCCCCAGGGTGATTTAACCAACCCAAGAGTGCAGCATGGAGGGAATGAGACAAAAAGGCCCACTCCCTCCCATCTATGAGCACTATTACCGGGTAGGGTAATTCCCAGCTGAGTAGTCCCTATCAGTTGTTGGCTCCTGAGTGACACAGAGGCAGATTGGCAATAGGCCTGAAGTTCACAAATCTGTCTCTTATCTGGAAGGCCACAGTCAGGAACTTTGACAAATCAGCAATTACTACTGGGTCTGGGTTATCTAGTAAGTAGCCAAGCAGCACCTGCTCAGATCGCCCAGGGAGTGTCTCTACCAAATACTGCCTCCTGGGCGTGTCATACAAGTGGCAATTGAGAATTATATGTTTGGTGGTTTCCACCATCTGCTGGTCGAAAGGGCAGAGTCTGTCAGCATAAGGAACCCCTCTAATACGCCCCTCCAGCAACAGGGTAGGGAGGGCATTCATTCTGGCACATGTGATAAGAGCCCTCCCCCTTGGTGGAATTGTTGCCTGGAGGTGGCGGGTCATCTGTCCTGGGTTGAGCACCCAGGAAAGATAGGTCCGGACATGGGGTGATGCCCTAATACTAGCCAGCTCACCCTGTCTCCCCATATCCAGCCATCTGGAGACAACTTCCCTAGTGAGAGCAGCTGGGGACTTATGCATCAGGTATTCCCGTGAAAAGCCCATATGTTCCAAAATAGACCTCATCTTTACCATCCACGGACTAGCATAAGGATCATTTCTGAAATCCATGAGTAGGTCAGGGGCCCAAAGTTTCAGGGCACGTTCGACAGCCACATGCTGCCAGCTGAATTGGCCAGCTTCTTGTCTGATGGCAGCATGCGGAGTGCCCTTGGGGATATGCAACAGACCCTGAAGGAATGTGGCCTGAAGGGAATTAAAGGAGTTGGAGAGAAAGGGAGCCCATAACTTGGCACCGAATAGGGCCTGGGCCCTAGCCCTAGCCTTACTATTGTGGACTCGAATAGCTAATTCCACTGTGCTCCGGCCTGAGTGCGTGAAAAAGCTAAATATGGAGCGGGAAGAGCCCTTGGCTGCTGATGTAGCCCGTTGAATGTGCTCCCTCCACTCTCAGATTGGTGGAAGAGCATCCCCAAATAACGGAAGCTTGCAACCTGTTGGAGAGGCTGCCCTGCTATAACCCAGTTGTGGGTCTTCCTCCTAACAGAGAAGACTACGATCTTAGATTTCTGGGCATTGATCATCAGCTTGTGGGTGCCAAAATTTAATGGAATATTGTTTCCATTTGGAATCTGGGAGCTGGATATCCTGATCCTGTAGACCAGGAGCAGGGAATCTTTCAGGGAACCTCTACCCCCACATGGAGCATCCATAATTTCCTCCCGATGCTCCGTGTGGCAGCATGAGTGGGAAGTGAATGGGTCAAGGGAGTGCACGCCCACCCAGCCCACCGTCAGATGGGCATTCAGGTGGGGAGGGGAATGGGGGGGTGTGGGGGCATGTCCTGTTTAAAAAACAGCCTTTGTCTAGGGAGACACGTTGGTAATTTTAAAATAGTCAGTTTGACTGCACCAAAGATACAGAGATACAGACCTGCATTACTCCAAATTAGAGCTGAAAGAAATATTCATGAATACTGAATTTGTCAAATCTGGCATTCTCATATTTCCCTTTAAAGTAAATGAGTAGGAAAGATATTGCCTTCCTGCTATTTTCATTTATTTATTGAAATTTCTACCCAGTCCTTCCCCTAAGACTCAGCGTCGCTTACAGTATTCAAGATACAAAATACATTCAAATCCCTTCTAAAACCCCACCCTTGCCCCTAAAACCACCCACCCGACCACCACATTTCACATTTGTAAGGTTGAGGATCTTGAACATTATCTGTTTGTTTGCCCTTATAATGAGTCCCTGAGAAGTGTAATTATTGCCCCTTTTTGAGAGGGAAAGATCATTGGAATTCCACCTGGAAAATAGCATACTTGCTGGCAAATACCAATGGGAAAATAATAAGAGCTATTGCAAACTTTGCCTGGCTGGCTGAAATCAGTAGGAAGAAAAGACTCCTGCTAGCAGATTAACTGGTTTTGAAACACATGGGGGTGGAGAAGCTGGTTTGTTATCATTTAATGCTGGTTTCAGGGGTCATGTGTAGCCATCATAAGCCCCGTGAAGGGCAAGGCACCATGTTTTAAGTGGGATTAAGTTTTCCCCTGTTTAAACCCACTCAATATGTTTGTTTTAATTTATGAATTTTGTTAAGGCCTTTGGCCAAACAATAAACATTTTACTACTACTGCTACTACATTTGTAAGAGTATGGCTGTTTTTAAAAGAGTCGCAACCACCCAGGGCCACCGGTGCCACACCCATCCAAACGCCCGTCTGATGGTGGCATGGGGAGGGGGTTCTTCTGTGACCCATGCGCTACCCACCTATGGCCACTCATGGAGCCTCGGAGAAAAATCCGGGCCATCCCACTCAGCACACATGGAACCCCTCCCCAACCGTGCTTGTTTATTGCAGTGTCAAAACAGAAGCATGATCTGAGACAGCAGAGGGAACGTTTGCAGGACCTTGGAGAGGGGCTGCAGAAAGACATGAGTGTGAGAAAGAGATGTGGGGAAGTCATACTGAGATTGGACACATAGTTGGGTTGGTGTCAATGCAAAGGAAGGAAGGGGAGAGTATGGATCATGGATCTGGTCTGTAGAACTAGCCCCAATTCTGAAAATTGTACCCTCATCTCTCCTGGCATTCCCCTCACCATGTGTATCATGTTTTGCCCATGGATCAGGGGTTTTCCATCTCTCCCTTATGTAGATTAAAAGAATCACAGCTTTTGGATACCTGATATTTTGCTGACTGAACTGATTTTGGCACGTGATTTTCAGAAAATTGTAGAACTCCATCCCATGCTCCTTAAAGGAGCTCCTCCCGGAGGAGGCTTGTTTGGCCCCCATTCTCCTATCATTTTGACGTTTGTGTAAGACCTGACTGTTCCAACAGACTTTTGGCGGGGTGGGTGGGTAAGTGGGGTGGGTTGGGGGGGAGGGTTATCCCGCATATAGGATTTTTAACTTTTAAATTGCTTTTATTGTTTTATTGTTTTAATTTGTTGTTCGCTACCCCGAGCTGCCCTGCGGGCAGGAGGGGCGGAATAAAAATCTTTTATAAAATAAATAAAAATAAAATAAAAGTCATCCTATTCTGCCTCAAAAACTGTGGCACAAAAAAAATCACTTGCCAACTTTTGAAAAACTTGGCCAAGTCTCTTCCTATAATGGAGGGTAGGGAATAGGGACAAGAAAGAGTCAAGTATTTAGAAATTTTGAAATGCTAGCAATGCTCATGCAATCAATGGGGAGGGTACATTTTTTGGGGGGGAGGGATCTTAGAAATATTTGATATTTTTTGCCTATCTATACCCCCCCATTGATTGCTTTCACCCTCCACACCAGTGGCGGCTCCGCCCCACGAGTTTGGGGCACTGCCCCCCTATTGTTGTTGGGGGGGTCCCGGGGTCACCATTTAAAAAAAACAAACCCACGCCACTGGCGCTGACAGCAGCAGCAGCCTCTCAGAGGCTGCTGCTGCTATCAGTGTCTATCTCCCTTCTGGGACCCACTCTCAGAGCCGCTCTGAGAGTGGGTCCCGGAAGGGACAAAAAGGCTGAGCTGCTCAGCCGCCAAACCGCATTTTCTATTGAAAATGCTTTTTGGGCAGTTGAGCCCCTAGTACACAGCAAGCATAGGACGTGCTGTGGAGGGAGGGGCTGGCCTTCCATTGTGCCTAATGGGCACAATGGAACCTCTCGCTTGGGCGCTTGTTGCAAGTGCCCAGGTGAGAAGCTTTGGGCCGGGCGGCAGAGGCAGGGACCAGTGCGCATGCGCGCTGCTCCCTACTTCAGTCGGACATGGAGTCAGTCAGGGACAACAGACTAAGGCTGGCAGTGCACTCTCAACATCACACCGCCAGCCTCAGCCGCTTCCTGGACCCTGCCTTGCTGCTCTCCCCCCCCAATCTGCCACTCAGAGCAGATTTTTTTTTTTAGGATTTAAATCTAAAACACCAGAAGTAGACAGTCGCCATACGAATCATGGCTTGCGCAGTCTCTTTGAAGCCACGTTTGGGAAGGCTGAATATCAGGCTTTCCCAAACGCCGACTTCAAAGAGAACGCAAGAGCCACAATTCCTATGGTGGCCGGCTATTTCTGGTGTGTCTAAACGCACCCCGCAGGGCTTTTCAGGAAGCGCGTTCTTCAACACGCTGCATCCAGCTGCCCGTGTAAAAACGGCCTATACGTACACAATGTTGCATTGTAAATTAGGAGTTACCACTCAGGGAAAGGACCATGGAGTAATTGTGGCCAATACAGTGAAAGCTTCAGCTTAGTGTGCGACAGCCATCAAAAGAGCAAACAGAATGTTAGGAATTATTCGTAAAGGGATAAAGAATAACACTGTAAATATCATGATGCCACTATATAAACCGATGGTGTAACCACACCTTGAGTACTGGGTGCAGTTCTGGTCACCCCATCTCAAAAAAGACATAGTAGAAATAGAAAAGGTATAAATATAGAAACGGTAGAAATTATATTTCTAATAAGACGCTTATTATGGTTAGAAATAAGCCACTGCTTACGTTCTTATGTTTTTAGGGGGTTGGGACGGCTGTGGGAGCACTGGCAAAGGGGTAGGGCAGGGGTGGGAAACCTCAGGTGCAGGCACCGGACGTGGCCCCTGGGCAGTTTTTATATGGCCCCTTTCCAGCTCCTGGTTCTGTCCCATGGATCCAGTTCCTACCCCCAAGACCTGACAAACTGAGCTCAAGGTAAAGGATCAGACATGAGGGGACAGGTCTAGGTCACAGAACCATCTTCTTCCTGAATCCATCACACTTAAGCATCCTCGCCCCCAACTTCTATGCAACCGTTTGACTTTGCACTCATTTTCAAAGCTGCTGGAAGAGGCAAGATTTTCCACCCCAGGGGTGGCAAGGGAGTGGAGTCTAGTGGGTTAGAGCAGAGAAGCTGGGAGCCAGAATTCCTGGGTTGCCTCCCCAGTTTGGGGAGGGAAGTGGGATTTAGTGGGTTAAAGGAAGGGAAGGGAGGCTGGAAGCCAGAACTCCTGGGTTCTGTCCCCAGCTCCTGGGAGACAAGTGGGGTCTAGTAGATTGGAGAAGGGTGGGTTTTCCTGCATTCTCTTCCCAGCTCTAGGAGGAGAGACAGGGGCAGTGGATTAGAACAGTGGACCTGGGAGCCAGGATTCCTGGGGTCTGTCACCAGGAGAGTGGGGTCTAGTAGATTAGGGCAGGGTGGGAGCGGAGCCAGGATTCCTGCATTCTTTCCCTAGCTCTGGGAGGAGAGTGGGCTTTATTGGGTTAGAGGAGGGGGGCTGGAAAACTCCAGACTATTCCAGTGAAATCCAGGACAAGCCCTTTTGGTTTTCTTTTCCTGTGTATAGAATTGGGGCTCTTGTTTCTTGCAACAGGGATTAAGAGGTAAATGACTCACCCTCCTGTGAATGCAATCTCCACACTTGCAACCTTCAAAAGCTTCAGGGCACCCCTGCCAATTCACATCTCTGAGCAGCCCCTCCGCATCCCTTAAAAACCCCCGGCCACAAAGAGGAGGCAGCCCCATAAACGCATGTTTTCTATTGTGTCTGAGCTCATTGTATTGTTGGAGATGGGATTCTGCCCTTGTGATGGGCCCCTGGGCATTTCCAGGTACTGGCGAGGATGGCAGTGCCCTGGAGATTGCTAGTGTTGTGCTGTCCCAAAGGGGGTGATTAAAGTGTAGAGGCTCTTGTTAACCCCGCAAATATAGTCTGTCTATACATTCATCCCCATACCACCTTATGGGAGACTTACCCGCATCCATCTGGCCGGGACTCCCTGTGCTGTCAGGCTGCTGCCACTGCCGTTACTGCTCCTGTCTTGCTGCCTCGATCCCCTGCTGAATCACCTGTGGGGGAGAAGAAACAACATCATGCAGTTAATACTGAGGGACAGGGGGTGCACGGAAGCCAGTGCACCTGGGCTGGGTGCCCTGGTGTGACCCCATGACTCACTTCCAGAAGCTTCCCAGGAGGGGACTAAAGGGGAGCCACCTGCTGAAGGCACGCCAGACACCGCTCAATGGGCACTGGAAGGGTGAGCTGGTGGAGAGGGTCCGGAAGGCAGAGCAGGCTCTTGAGGGTTCTTAGCAGCAGCAGCAGGACCCCTCTGGGGATGGTGGGAGTGGGAGCAGCCACCCCTTTCAGCCGGCGGGGTCTATGAATGACCCCAGCCCTAGCAGTAGCAGCACCAGCAGCAGGCTGAGCAATAGCAGCACCCCTATTGTGAGCAACAGCAGCTCGTACGTTCAGGCCACTCTGGAGAGCATGGGCTCATGCACAGCAGGCCAGGCAGCATGGCTGAGGTCAGTGGTGGATGTAGTGCCCAAGCAGAGATACACGAGGGAGTACAACAGCACCTCAGCAGCAGTGGAGACCTACCTAGAGGAGGAGACGTGCATCGATCCCAGCAGCGATCCCTTGGCCTACTGGGTCAGCAAGACCAACGTGTGGCTGGCCCTGTCCAAAGTGGCCAAGGCTCTGTTTTCCTGCCCACCAACAAGTGTCCCCAGCGAGCAGGTGTTCTCCATGGTGGTGGACATTTGTTTGCTGCACAGCCTGAGACTGGGGGCCAAGTTGGTGGAGCAGTTGCTGTTTCTTAAAGTGAACCTTCCACTGCTACTGGGTGGCCATGTGATTCACCACTGGGGAAGGATTGACAAATTTGTGGAAGAGCTTGTTCAGATGAATCCAGTGAGTAGGATGCAAGCCTGAAATGCCCAGCCAAGTAAGGGTGCCAGCTACCAAGCCCTGGCCAGGCCTCTGCCGCTGCTCCACCAATGCCTGGCAGTCTGCAATGCCCGGCCAAGGATGGGTGCCAGACGCAGTTAATGTGCCCTGGCAATCCAATGTACACTGCTGCTGTCGCTGCTGTGCAATGGATATACTGTGACCTGGCAATGTAATTTCTGCTGTTGCTGAGGCTGCCACTGCTGTGCCATGGGCAGTGTGCCCAGGAAATCGAATGTCTGCTGCTCCTGCCTTGGATGATGCCGCCTCTGCTGTGCCATGGGATCTGTGCCCTGGCAATCCAATGTCTGCTGCTGCTGGTGGTGGTGGTGGTGGTGCATGTTAGCCATTTGCTTTTGCTCCTCCTTCTTGTAGATGGGCATAGCTCGGATGGGTGCACCAGTGGGTGGGGGCTGCGTGTCCCAAGATTCATCACTGGGCACAGCTTGCCTAATTTGCAGTAGAGCTTCTTGAGCTCTGTTAAGTATGACACTAGCCTGCAATGCCCAGTCAAGTAGGGGTGCCAGCCACCAAGCCCTGACCGGGCCTCTGTTGCTGCTCCACCAATGCCTGGCAGCCTGCAACGCCTGGCTGAGTAGGGGTGCCACTCTAGCCCCAGGACCCACCGTCAGAGTTCTGGGGCTGTCATTCCACTCATGGGGAACCATCATTCCACCGCATTAAGAAACAGTCAGCTACTCCAGTCCCAGGACCCACCATCAGGGTTCTGGGGCCTACGTTACAGGCAGGGAAGGCTGTCCATCCACATCATCCACATCATCCAGAAGAAATAGGGGTGCTGCTGCTGCTCAGCCTGCTGCTGGTGCTTCTACCGCTAGGGCTGGGGGCAGGGATAGACTCTGCTGGCTGAAAGGGGTGGCTGCTCCCACCATCCCCAGGGGTGTCCTGCTTCTGCTGATGTGCACACTCCAGAGCCCACTCTGCCTTCCAGACCCTCTCCACCAGCTCACCCTTCCAGTGGCCATAAAGCAGTGTCTGGTGTGCCATGCTGCCCTTGACCCTGGGGTCCAACATGGTTGCCAACACATATTACTTCTGCTGCAGGAGCGCATCAAACCATGCCTTCAGCCCTGCCTTCAGCTGCCACACCAGGGCAACCCCCTCAACCACCAGCTTCCTGCCCTGAGGGCCACAATCCTACCCCTGGAGAATGCCATACAGCCTCCTGAGGAGACTCTGGACCAGAGGGCTCACCTGGCTGATGGTGGCTGTGGAAGAGCTGATGGTCTCTGTCATGGCCAGGAACGTTCTGAGAACAAAGACCATTTGAGCCAGGATCTCCCATTCCGCCCCATTGTACCTTGGAGGTGTCCCACTGTCCGTCACCAGTTGAACCTGATGCAAGGCTCAAGAAGCTGATCAAGCATCAAGAATGTTGAATTCCACCTGGTGGACACATCCTGCACCAGCTGGTGTACTGGGGAGCCTTGATCTGCCTGCTTCACCCAGAGGAGGTCACTGCCCTTCACGCTCCAGTTAAAGAAACCAGCCAGCTTCCTCCCATGCTTGATCATGGATCTAAGGGTGCCTGCCCCAATCCCCTTCTCCCCCAAGCCCAGAGCATCCCTGACAACCAGGTGAAGGGTGTGTGCGGTGAAAGGGATGATGGTGAAGCCCCCCTCATGGACTGCCCTCAATATGTTGGCCACGTTGTCCATCACCACACACCCCTTAGTGAAGGGTGCACTTGGCATGACCCACTCCCTCATCATGGCAGTCAGGGCTGCCTTGATGTTCTGAGAAGTGTGTGGGCCATCCATGTCTTCTGCCTGAAGCAGGGGCCACCTATACCCTGCTTCGGGACCCCTACTGCCACTGTCAAATGCTCCCTGTCAGGTAGGCGTGCTGCACATTCCTACTCGACCACAGGTCGGTAGTGAAGTGGACGGTGGCACCCCCAGACCTTGCCAGATGCTCCCTCACCCGCTCCTTTAAAGCCCAGTATGAGGCTGGCACCACCTGCCAACTCAGGGTGGTGCATGAGGGAAGTTTAAACCGGGGGGACCAGGAAGCCAATCAGGCACCTAAACCCCATGTCCCCGACCACCGAAAAGGGCTGCCCATCGAGCGTGATCATTTCCCCCAACATGCGTGTGACTTTCAGTTGAAAGCCCTCCACATCCTGCAGCTGCCGATGGACTTGGCAGCTGCCCCCACCCCAGCTCCTACATGCTGCACTGACGCTTCTGGGCCTCAACTGGATGCTGCTGCTGCACCACTGACAGCGCTGATGGGAGGGGCAGAACATGGTGGCAACACAGCTTTTGGGGGGACGTGTGAATGGCCCTGTCCAACGTGGCTAAGGCTCTGTTGTCCTGCCCACCAATGAGTGTCCCCAGCGAGTGGGTGTTCTCTATGGCAGGGGACATTTGCTTGCCGCACCGCCTGGGTTCCTTGAAAGGCTTAGTAGCGTGCTGAAGCTGGCGGCAGCCACAGCCAGTGCTGAAGCTGCCAGAGCGCCACTGTCGCCGCCCGGAGCTCAAGGTAGGCAATGGCATTGACGAGGTAGGGTGATCCCTGGGGTGGGGGGGTGTTAAACCTCCCCCCACCCCAGGGATCAGTAAAGTACCGGTACACTTACCTGCTGCTGCAGTGCTGGTGTGGGCTCTGGGTCGCCAGCGGCGGCCCAGAGCCCGCACTAGGGGACTTAGGGGAATTTTTTTTTGTTCTTTAAATCCAGGCTGGGCAGGGTGGGTGGGGGTGTCCCCCCCTTCCACCCACACAGTCTGGGAGGGGGGAGGTTTTTGTTTTTTAATTTTTTCCATTGATTTCAATTGTGACAGTTCCCCATTGAAATCAATGGAATAGATCCAGTACCGGTAAACCGGTATTAATCCAGTAAGCCGTTTTTTTTAAATCCGGGGACCGGTAAATCCGGTACCTGGTATTTGCCCTCATGTCCCACCCCTAACAGATAGTAAACCTAGGGAGGGGTATAACCTTGCCATGTTTTGTCCACATTAGTTGGGAGACAAAGAAGGGTATTTTCAGACGTGATGGGGCCAATTGGCCCCGGCATGGAAACACCCCTTTGATTCCCTGCTGCGGCCACCGTGTCACGGACTAACAGACGCGGTGGCCGATCCCGGCTGGGAATCCGAGGAATGGGTGGGACTGCATGGCGCAACGTGCGGCCGCACGGCCCTGATCCCCCCACGGTGCCCCGGTCGCCTGCCCTCCAGGAGATGAGCGGGCACCGCGGCCAATGCAGGCGCAGCACCCGGCCACCACCCCCCCGGCATTGACCACTGCCTGGAATCCTGCCGTGGATTCCGGGCCATGGTCAGGGGACAGACGTTACTGTCCCCTTCATCACAGGGGGGGAATCTCATTCACCACACGATCGGGGATGGTCCAGGCAGGACCTCCGATCGCGTGGTGAATCTGATTCCCCCCGGTGATTCACGGGGGTGAACATCTGTGGGGGAACTTCCGTTCCCCCATCAGACTTAATGGGATCACTTTCACGCTGTGCAGATTCACTGTGGTTGACTGTGATCTCGTAACGTCTGAAAATACCCGAAGTTACAGCCACAAATACCCTCCGCTGAAAAATCCAGGCGGTGGGGGGTTGTCTCGCCCCATCTACTCCCTCCCCCTCTCCTGGGAGCACAAGGGGCTGGATGGTGCAGCCGCCTTGCATCAGCCTGGCAACCCTTGCAAACCACACGAAAAGGATAGAGCCACTGATTGGCCCCTGCAGTCACGTGCGGCAATCATCAGCATCCAAGGCTCTCCCCGCTCACTCTAGGAGGAGCGGGGAAAGAAGAAGCAGGCCGCGCGAGTCCTGGGTACAGTTCCCATAGGAATAACAATTGGATACCTCACCACAGACACTTTGTGGTACCTGAACCGTGAGAGGCAGGTCAGGTGTTAAAGATTCGACAGGTTTAGTAATTTTGGGTGGGGGAATCTCTGTTTCAGATGGAATTACAACTGCTTCGCACAATAAAAAAAAGTTGGTTGATGACATTTTTTCCCAAGCTAAGAACTTCTAAAGAAATATTTTTTTCCCCTTCCATCAATTTTTTTCCACAGTAATAAAACTTTTACTGCTTTAATTTTTTTTCACTAAAATTATGCTGCTTTGCTTTCTGAATCCTTTTCCTGAGTTTTGAAGATTGCTTACTACAGTGTAATCTTTAATGGACAGAAGGACAGTGTGGTTGATTTTCTCTAGCTGGGCATCTGGCCCCAGGGACTCCAATGGAACTAAATACATATACAACAGTCGGGGTCTGGTCCCATTGACTCCAAAGGGGGGTGATAGATTTAGGACTGAAATGAGCAGCAAACTTTTTTTCACATGAATAATTCCACCATCTTGGAAACTGGGATTGATTGCCTGACCATTTCCCAATATCAGTATAATTTCTTGATTCCTGCAATACTGCAAGATACTGTCCCAATTTACCGATTTTTTTATTTTTACCATTTACTGTTTACCGATCATTTCCCAATATCAATATAATTTCTTGATTCATGCAATATACAGGTTGAGGTTCTGGCCCTTGAATCCAAGGGATGGAAGCCTAATTGTCTACAGTGAACCCCAGCTCTTATTTCCTTCCCGGACACAGGATCCTGCCCATAAGTTTCCTGATGGCACCCTTCATCTCTCCATTTCTGAGTGTGTAAATCATGGGGTTCAACATGGGGGTCACCATGGTGTAGAGCACAGAGACAGCTTTGTCCATTGCAAACTTCTGAAAGGGACGGTCGTAGATAAAGACACAAGGCCCGAAGGTGAGACTGACCACAGTAACTTGGGCTGCGCAGGTTGACAGAGCCTTATGCTTCCCCACGGTGACATGAATCCGGATCTTCAACAGGATGACTGTATAGGACATCAGAAGAATGAGAAAGATACTGGTGGTCACCAGCCCACTGTTGGCCACCACCCACAACTCCACGGCATAGGTCTCTTCACAGGATAGTTTGACCACTTGTGGGATATCACAGTAGAAGTTGTCCAGCATGTTGGGCCCACAAAATGGCAACCTAATCACCATAGAAACCTGCATAATGGAATGGACTAGGCCACTCAGCCAGGCCCCAACCACTAGCCTCATGCACACCTTTTGGTTCATGATAACCAAATAGTGAAGTGGTTTGTGAATGGCCAAGTAGCGGTCAAAGGCCATAGCGATGAGTAAAAAGATGGAAGCCCCCCCGACAAAGTGGAAAAAGAACATCTGGGCCATGCAACCCGGAATTGAGATGGTCTTTTGCTTGTGGAGCAGATCCCAGAGCATTTTGGGTGTTGTGACGGAGGAGTAGGTGATGTCTAGTATGGCCAGATTGGCCAGCAGGAAGTACAGGGGTGTGTGGAGCTGGCGGGTGGTGATCACTGTGGTGATAATGATAACATTTCCCAGCCATGTGGTGAGGTAAACAGCCAGGAAGAGGACAAAGAGAAAGAGCTGTACCTCATAGTTCTGGGACAAGCCCAATAAGACAAACTCCATTGCCAGGGTGGTAATGTTCTCCTCCATCTAGAAGGCTTTTATGGTGCACCTGAAGAATGAAGGGAATTATAAAAACCTGCAGATCCAAAATGAATTTTTGTGCAAATAAATACATTGAATATGCATTCCCTGAACTGTACCAACGAAGTGGATTTTGGATGCAGTCTAGCTCCCACTGAGGTCTATGGCTAAATTCTTACTGATTTCAAAAATAGTAGGATCATAGAATGTCAGAGGTAGAAAGGACCTCAGAATGTCTACCACTACAGCATCCCTGCCCTGACAACCTCTCCAGGTGACCTTCAAAGTCCCTTCCAGCTCTGACATTCTGTGATCCTATGGTTCTTGCTCCATTCACACGGATATGGGGGATCCATTCGCTGTTGTTTTCTCCAGCTCCTGTCATGTTCCCTGATCCTGTATGGCTAATAGCTGCTGAGTAATGGGCACAATTTTTGGTATTCAGAAATGTCCCGATCAAGTACCTGATCCCATGTCGGGCTGCTGCTGCATACCCGACCTTGCTGTGAAGTCCCCCATGTGAGGTTCTGTGAGGTCCCCCCTCCACATCCCTCCTCAGTGAGTTTCCTGCCCCCTGCCTCCCTTCCTGCCCCCCTTCCTGCCTGTTGTCCACCCCTAGATATTTTCCTGACTCCCCTTCCTGCCTGCTGTGCCTCCCCTAGAAATTCATCACTCCACTCCACTCCGGGTGCTTCCTTACTTGGTCAGCAAGAGAACACATAAGGGAACTAAGGGGACACCTAATTAGATGACAAGTTTTCATACCGAGTATTACACCAAGTACTGAGTATTTGTTGCATTACTGAGAAGCTGCTGGAAACATGAGCCCGATCCTCGACTACTCAGAAATATGAATATTTACTGTTCTACTCATTTCTGCTCTTTCAGCTTTATTCATTCATTCATTTAGTTACATTTTTATCCCATCCTTCCCATTAGACTCAGGTTACGTAAAAACTTTCAAAAAATACACAAAATAAAACCAAATATTAAAATACACAAAATAAAACCAAATAAGTTCCCCTTACCCACAACTCCTGTACTCCTGAATGCCAAACGAAAAAGTCTTACATTGCCTCCAGACGATGAGGAGGCACGGGCTTAGCCAAATCTCCAAGGGAAGGGACTAGTTCTATAATTGTGGAGCAGCCACTGAGCACCTTTCTCTGTATACCCTTGTTGTGGAAACTTGACCGACAGATGGTACCTGCAAGAGGGTGTTCTTATACCCCTGTTTTAACCTACTAGACCCCAATCCCCCTTCCAAAGCTGAGGAGAAAACCCAGGTGTCCTAGCTCTCACTTCCCCCATCCCCATCCTAACCCATTAGCTCCTACATCTGGGGATACAACTCATAAGTCATAACTACCAGACACCCTGCTCTAACCCATTAGACCACACACTCCTTCCTGAGCTGTGGGACATAATGTAGACGTCCTGGCTCCAAGCTGTCGTCTCTGAATGCTAGACTTACATTCTCCTAAGTACAACTGGCTGAAAATATTGAATCTTTATTTTTTCCATCAGACAATTTTTATTAAAAAATTTCCCTTTAAAAATCACCATGTTTTAAGAAAGAAAGAAAGAAAGAAAGAAAGAAAGAAAGAAAGAACTGCAAACTGAAAATGTATGCATGTCAGGCAATTTATTTATTTATTTATTTATTTATTTATTTCAATTTCTGTCCACCCAGTCCCCAACCCATAAGCTCAAGGTAGGTTACAAATGTAACCAGAAACATACCTTTTTTAAAAAAAACAACCATCAATTAAAATGGTAATGAATTAGTGGAAATGAATAGAAACCCCAAGATTTCTGTTCTCAGGAACTGTGCAAAGTTTAAGAAGTTTAAAATATTTTCGTTTCTACCACCACCAAACAGGCCAATCTCCTTGAAAACTCAGACTATTTCATGAAAAAACAAAAACACATTTTTCAGCCAGCTCAGGTTCCCACAACTGCTCTAATTTCCCTATGGCTGCCATGAAGGAGGAGGAGACTCCTTCAGGAAAATAATACATCCTGGAAATATATCATATACAAATATCCCAGAAAATATTTCTCACTGAGGATTATCGGGTATTGGATTTATAGGTATCGAATCTCCAGATATCGAATTAATTGGTATCAGAACACCAGATTTTTAACATTATCCGTTTTCTCGGTTCTTTAACATTACAGTCATTGTTAAATGGCATCAATGTTAGAAATCCGATATAACAGGCAATGTTACAAATCCGGTATCACAGATACCGACAATAATCGGTATTATCGGATAAATCCGATACCGCCCATTTTCAGCATTATCGGATTAATCCAATACCGATAGTCCCACCCCCACCAGACACTGTCCTCACCTCTGGCCAGGACTGCTTTCTCCACTGTGGATCCTGTGACCAGTAGTTTCCTGCATATGTGAGCAGAATGACTGATAAACTCACATTTGCAAGCTTAGTTCTTAAGACAAATAGCTTTTTTGCCTAGCAACAAATAACAGATAATGTTAAGAGCTGAAAGTCTTTGTTCCATATCTTAAATGTTAAGAGATTCTTTGTTTCATATCCTAAATAAAGGGACCATGGCCGCCAGTGATAAGAGAGTGGGTGGGTGGGGTGAGATATAGGTTGTCCATTATTTATTTATTTTTTATTTATTTATAAATTTTTACCCCGCCCCTCCTACCATGCAGCTCGGGGCGGCTTCCAACAGTTTTTAAAATACAATAAAAACAATTTAAAATAACCATAAATATTATAAAAATAATTAATTTACAGGGCTAGACAACCACTCTAAAAGACAAAAATAGGTGGGGGAACTAAAACCTCCCCACCCTACTCACCCTCCCTCCCAAAGGCCTGGGCGAACAGCCAGGTCTTACAGTTTCGCCGGAATGTTAGTAGGCTAGGGGCCAGGCGAGCTTCCTCCGGAAGGGAGTTCCACAGCCGCGGTCCCACTACCGAGAATGCCCTCTCCATCGTGGCCCCCGCTTAACACGGGGGACCTCCAGGAAGGCACCCCTGGCAGACCGCAGGAGCCACTCTGGGGCGCGGAGGGCGAGGCGGTCCCTAAGGTATGAGGGGCCGAGACCATGTAGGGCTTAATAAACCATCACCAGCACCTTGAACTTGGCTCGGCACGCTATCGGCAGCCAGTGCAGAGCTCGGAGCACCGGTGTAATATGCTCCCGGCGGCCCGTCCCCGTAAGAAGACGAGCCGCCGCATTCTGCACCAGCTGCAGCCTCCGAACCAAGAACAAGTGCTGAAACTCGGTATTCAAAATTACTCAGTTTTTACTAAGTATCTCAGTATTCAACTCAGTTTTACCAAGTAACCGAGGAATCAGCCCGGTACTTGGTACTTGGTATTCAGAAAATCCTTGAATGAGCAACATACAGGACTTTTCCTGCACCTACATAAGGGTACTTGGAAAATAAGTACTCAGTGCTCGGTTTTATTTTACCAAGTAATTTACTGAGTATCAAGGCCAAACACTCAGAGCTGGTCCTCAGAAACTCAGAAATACTTTCAAATAACATTTTTACTATTCGCTTCAGCCCTAGTTATAAATGAGACGATAACCGGCTGGATTCCATAAATAGGCAGCCCTCTGCATGCATTTCATGCTCTTGCAGCAGCTGCCACCAGTGGCACTGGTCAGTGTTTTTCCTCCGCACAGGCCTGGCTTTGATGGAAAGGGGCATCATGGCCAGGAAAGGCTTCTTCCCTGGCTGTGACCCCCCACCCCCTTTCCATCAGAAGCAGTGGTAGTGTGCAAGCTGCTACTAGACGAGAGAGTGATTGTTCTCTGTCAGCTGAGGTGGCTGCAAGAGGAGAGAGCAATTACACTCTCACAGCTGAGAGGAAGCTGCGAGAGGAGAGAGTGAGGCAGGGGGTGCAGGAATGACTTTTCCATAGGATCTGTGCCTGCACTCCTCTCTCCATTTGGAAATGAAACTGAGGGGAGTGAGGGAGGGGTGAGGTTCTTTTGGAGGATCCACGGGGCTTCTGTGTTTGGGAAAGGAACCAAGGGGAGTGAGGCACTTTCTCCTCTAGCAGCCACCTCTCAGCTGACAGGGGAGCGACTCTATGTTGCTGGAGAACCTGGATGCAGGTGAGACTGTACACAACCTAATTACCAGGACACAGCAATGTGGGTGCATATTATCACACACTGGCCCACACATTGGGCCCACTGCAGTGTCCCTGGATGGTGCCGTGAATGGGGGGGAGAGTAGAGACTGCCTTGGGGGTGCAGGTTAACATCTGGTGAACACCTAATAGACAGGCAGGCAGGCAAACAGCGGTGCTAAAGTGGGCTATCATCTTCTTTATTTTCATCCATAGAGGGTTGGAGTCTTAAAATTTTATTTTCACAAGAATAATCCTATCTCCAACTGTGGCCCGTTCCAGATTCTTCAGTAGAAGACACAGGACAACTAATGAATTATCCATCCCCTGTGCAAGTTTCACCCAGGTTCTGATATTTAAGGTTTAGGAATACCTTAAGCATGCCGTTCTATCCCCTGACTGTCATAAGATTTTTTAAAATTATTTTTGTTTAGAGATGTTTAAATTTACAGTTGATATTTTGAATTGTGCTTTTTTAAGAAGTTGAGCCAGGTGAGCCAGGAAGGGTAGACAGGAATAGTTCGAGTAGAAAGACCATTCCCCGTTCCCTCCCCACCCCCCCCAACTCCATCCCCAGTGAGTGGTGGTGGTATAGGTATGGGGGGGGGGACTTTTTTGTGGGGTGGGGATTTGGCAGGGATTGGGAGGGCATATTTCAGGGAATTTGTTTCATTGCAATTTTTACATTGTTTATTTTTATTGAAAGCCCCCCTGCGCCATGTAGAGCTGACATGGGTAGGTCATTTGCTACCAGCAAGTGATACCTGCAAATGCAATTTCACATAGTCTGTCAGATGCCCCACTGGTGCCCAAGTAACAAGTTGGGCACCCGTTTATCCCAAATACCAGGAATTTCTGTTAACCATCTGTGACAGAATCACCGGGGGAAAACAGGACTCAGGCCACTTTCAAAGATCCCTCCCACCCTGGCATGGCTTTGCCAGCAGACATGCACAAGGATGTAGAGCAGAAAATTGAGGTCTGAAAGTGGTCCTAAACTCTGTGGCTGAGAATTGGATCACTATTCTTTTAATGGCTAAGACCGCAAGAGGCAATTGACTGTCAGCTGATAAGAGAAAGCTGCCACTCATTAGCAAAGGAAGTCAGCCATAATGGGGCATTGTGGGAGCTGCCAGAGAGCTGGCCGGATGTGCAGAGGCTTGGAAGCAGCCAGTGCCAAGAAGACAAAAACCCAGCCTCTGGGGAAAGGGGGTAAAACTCCTAAAGGGGATTCTAGGAAGAGTGACTGAAGCCAGCCCAAGAGAAGACTTGTCAAAGTTTCTGGAGTGATTCTGTACTCCTCAAGAACTGCTGTTTTGAATTCCTCAAAAGTCAATGCTTTGTTTTCCTCAAGCTTTACGTTGTACACATCTCTTGCTTTCTCGGGGATCTTGGGTATCACCAAATTGATCCACGAGTCCTCTGGAAGGTGTCTTTAGACATAACGCTGTTCAGTGTTCTATAACACAGTGTCCTACCGTTACAGTGTTTATTAGAGGTGGGAGCCCGGGCCCATTACCGGCTACCGGATTTACCGGTTACCGGTTCTCTAAAAACCGGATTCCCGGATTAAATCCGGTATACCGGTACCGGTTTTATTTCATTGAGTTCAATGGGGCGCTGTGTCCCCATTGAAATCAATGAAATAAATTAATTCC
>QEPC01006749.1:130079-156387 GCA_003113815.1 Sphenodon punctatus | reverse complement strand
AACTTTTTTGGTGGGGCTTTAAGTTTTTACATTGCAGCCATTTTTAAATGGCTGCAATGTAAAAAAATCCAGTACCCGGAATCCGGTACCCGGACCGGATTTACCAGGTCGAATCCGATAATGCCGGTACGCCCGGTACCGGCATTATCGGATACCGGATTTACCGGTTTTCCCACCCCTAGTGTTTATACATACAGTCAACACAGTGTTCACCTCAAACACTGGAAGTGAACAACTGCCAGGTCTTGAGAGTTTAATCAGTGTTTGGGGGTGAACACTGTGTTGACAGTGGGCATTTTTACACACACCTTAAAGTTCCAGCTCTTTCAATCATCTGGGTTTACAAGTTCACAAGTAAGTTCTGGATGCATTTTTCACACACACACTGCCCTGAGGCAGTTCCTGGATGCGTTCTTCACACACACACTGCCCTGAGGCAGTCTAAAGTAGCCGCAGCTGTAGCTGTGACAGGCTGCCATGGAAACCAAGTGACCACAGCTGCCTGGAGCAAAGCCGTTTACCAAGATAACGTTTTACACACAAAGGCTCTGGGAGAAGTTCTACACAGAAGTTCAAAGATCTGGATGTTTAAGATCTGGGTGAGTGATTTAGACACACAGAAAGTTCAGAATGTAACAGCAAACATCCAGGAGAAATGTGTGTGTAAAAACACCCAGTATGTTTAAACACTCGGTGTCTTTAGACATAACATCAACGGGTGTCTGAATATGTGTTTTCACCTTGATATGAACACCAGTTTGGCCCTGTATTCACCACATGGCACTGCTTAGACACACAGCTCATCTTGGGGAAAATTGGTGTTTTGCTTGCCACCCAATCTCAGCATGCCACGCAAGCACTGCTGCCTCATTCCCCGTGTTGTACCTGCTAACATGTCATGTGATATCATTAGACACAATGTTGACCACGTGTTCAGCCTGAACACGCAACTTGTCCTTGTGATGCAGTGGTGTTCACATTACGTGTTCAATGGGTGGCCAAATTGGTGTTGGGATGGTTATAGTGCTTACAAAAACAACAAAACATGAGCTTAGGACATTTGACACCCGATCTTTGTTATGTATAAAGACACCACTGTAATGGTAGGACACTGTGTTTCAGAACACTGAACAGCATTATGTCTAAAGACATCCTAAGGAGACCAGGTGGGAGCTAACCACCACTACCGAGGCATCAAGGAAGGGTCTGTAAATTTGGATGTACTTTGGGGGACCTGACTTTTACTGGGGGAAGCCCCTTTGGAGGCAGGATGTAAGGGCTCCAATTGGAGGAGGCCCAATTTCTAAATTACAAATTAGAGGCCTGGGGGCCAGAGTTACCCCTAAAACTGAGGAGGCTAAGTAGAGAACTGCTTATGTGGCACTGGCAAGGAAAGTGTTGATTCCCCATAGAACTACTACCTCATAGAAGAGCTATTCTTACGAAGGAGAGCTAGCTCCTGCCACACCAAGTTACCAATTTTCCGTTTTACTGATCTGTTTTGAAACACCACTCAGTTGGCACAGGATTTCACAAAATCAGTACTGAATGCCAGTAAAAGCCCACCTGTTCTTCCATGCCCCACTACAGCCCCTACAATCAGCTGGGAGAGCCTACCTGTGGGTACCACCCATTGGCCTTGTTTGTACAACAGGAGCTCGCGGGGAGGCATTCTCGTTTACTGCTCCAGGACTATGGAACTCCCTTCCCCTGGAGGCTCGTTTGAGCCTGGGCCTGACTGTCTTCCAGAGGTGGTGTAAGACCTTTTTGACTGAAAAGGCATTTGGCTGGTGGGGATAGAGTATCGGGGTGGTTTGGGGGTAGTGGGGTGAGGGGGTTTGGGTGTGGAGAATGGGGGGAGGTTGGGTGGGTCTTGGAGGGGTTGGGGGGTGTTATGTATTAGTTTTAATGTTTTTATGATTTGTGAGCTGCCTTGAGCCTCTGGGAAAGGCAGCGTATACATTTTAAAATAAATGCATAAATCACTATGGGATGCTACTAAATTAATAGCAGAGATCGGTAAATCAGTATGGGAGTTTGTAAAATCAGTACATCAGGTACTGTAATCTCGATGGATATATCTGTTTTTGTGCGTACTCATTTCAGCTGTTCTTGACAGGATAGACTGAGGTAGAAATTTTAAATGAAATGTTAATTTTATTTATTTAAATTTCTACCCTGATCTAATGCTTCCCTACCTTTTATTTCTATTTTATTTTTCCCAACCCTGTTTTGGGTTATATTGTTGTGTTTTTAAAGGTTTTTTAAAATTGTTTTTTTATGAATGTTTTATTGAATTGTACGCCGCCCCGGGATGTTGTAGGCATGGGGGTCGACTAACAAATGTTTTAAATAAAAATAAATAAAATAAATCTTCCCCTAAGGCTCAGGGTGGCTTACATCATTCAACACCCCCCACAAAATAGAACAAAAATCTCTTTTAAAACCCACCCTTGTTCCCTAAATTCACCCACCCGCCAAATGCTTTCCCAAAAACAAAGTTTTTACACTATCTTCAGAATATGCTCAGGCCGAGAATGCCTCTCTGTGAGCCCTTGTCATATGAACAAGATTGGTCAGTGGTACTGTCATGTATCCTGTATATAGGCATATATCTTTGACCATTTGTGTTTCAATATATTGGAAATCAGAATTAGCCTTTCTGTATGATGACTTCTTAAAGAGCTGTCCTATAGTGACCTTTCTACGGAACTCTTGACTAGATACTGGAAAATCAGCCTGTGTACTGGAATAGCAGATACAATCAGGTCTGTCTCTTAAAGAAATCCACATTTTCTGTTGACTAGTCTCAAGATACGTGACCCCCTGGCAGGGCAGGAAAAGACCTTGTTTGTTTGGAGTTTACTCATTGTTAATCCTATCTTAGATGATAGAAACCTGTTTAGTATGTATTAACAGGCTTCTTACTATGTATTTTGAGAAAAAACCCTCCCTGTCAGAAGTTTTGACCTGACGTCATTTTTAGCTGACCTCCAAGCATCTTTCATTCTATAAGAAGGGAGCAGAGAAATGGATTTTTCAGAAAGCTTCCTTTCCTGAAGCTTCTCTCACTTCTTTCATCTTGCAGAATGGGGAAAGGACTGGGTAATACGAGTATATTAATATGATGCACTGAGTCAACCATAGCAATAATACTTGGAGCATATATTATATCTTCTAGATGTTATGATCTTTGAACTTGTAACAGAGCTGTTCTTTGAACAAGAAATGTCTTTCTAAGTCATGTACTTTTAACTGACACTGTTTCTTTTGTACTATGACTTAATTTGAACTAAAGTAAACTATTGCTTCATATTTTTATAATATTCCTTGTCTCAGCTTCATTTATATAAATAAATGGTCTTTACTATACTTTGCTGAGCTGGCTGGCTTATTAGCAAAGTGTAAACTCGAATTCCACATATTGAAAAAGAGCACCCTATATCCAGACCAGATCATGTCAGGTCTGGACCACTAAGCGCATTTTCTTTGGGGGGAAACTGAGGCACAACACGACAATACCCGCAAGAGAGTGCTCTTGGTTGACTGCAACAGTCACAGTGGATCATGATAGGAAAGGTGATCTTTCAAATATTGGGACCCAGGCTTTTTAGGGCCTTAAAAGGTCAAAACCAGCACCTTAAAATCGTGCCTGGAAATCTCCAGGAAGCCAGTGCACACTGTAAAGCACAGGTGTAATGTGCTTGTGGCAAACCACCCCCAAAAGGAGCCAGACCATCGACCGCTGCACTAGCTGCAGCTTCCAAACAATCATCAAGGGTAGCTCCAAGTAGAATGTATTGCAGTAATTTAGCCTTGAGACAATGAAATACAGTTGATGGTGGTCAGATCTGAATCAGAAAGAAAGGGCCATAACCTTCTCACCAGATGGAGTTGGTAAACAGTGCTCCTGGTCACCACCACAACCTGATGTTCCAGGTGCAGCAAAGGGTCCAGAGGCACTCCAAGGCTACGAACCTGGGTAACCAGAGGCGACCAGACCACTTCAATGACAGGGATCCTAATCCCCTCCAAGGTCCCAGGGTCAGTGAACCATCACTTTTTACTTCAGTATTGTCTGGATTCAGCTTTAATTGGCTCACCCTCATCCAGTCCCCAACAGCAGCCAGGCATTGGGTAAGCACCAAGACTGCAGGACCTGGATCAGATAAAAAAAGACAGATATGTTGAATTCAAGGTGTGCATTACCAGTGCCCTCACACCTGGGGACAGCTAATAGTCATCCTTAATTTTGTAACCATCTCATAAAGGTCCCTACAGTTCTATACCATACCAAGATCCCTGTTGTTTCTACATCCTGCTTTGTCCCCAGTCTCTCCCCAGTATCATCAAAGACTTGTCCTGAATTTTGACAATTCTTTGCAACCCTGCAACCAGGGAGACATATGTTCACTGTATTTTTCTCATTGCCGCTAATGTGGAAAACGTAGTGAATACACTGAATACAGGTCTCTGCCGTCAACCATTTCTGGCCACTTTGCTGCAGAGTGATGTAAGGATATACTTTAACAACTTAGGCTGTTTCTAGATGTGCATCAAATTTGCAGATTTAGTTTTCATTTGCACAAAATAAATGGTTGCAGAATGTCGCACGTTTAATGTTTAGAAGTGTAGAATTTTGTGGATTAACATTCTGTTATCAGCATATGCATGGGCAGACACATTGCTGAGCGTTTCTAAATCCATGTGTTCATGTGGGAATTAAATGCTTACACGTGAATTCTGGATTTTCTCCCGCAGATTTCTAAATTTGGTTTTGTAAAACCCCGATGTTGGAGTTTTACAAAACTGGATTTAAATCCAGGCATTTCCACATTACACGCGCGGGAGCTGTTTAAACGTGCCACTTACACATTTATTTATCCTCACGTGCAAATTTTGTCTCTCTAAAAACTCCCTTAGTCTTTGCTGCATAGGGTTAGATTAATGGTCCATCCAGCCCAGCATCCTGTCTCCAACACTAGCCAATCTCAGTTGCTTAAGAGAAATACACAACAGGTCATAACACAGTGAACCATTCCCTGCTGTTGACTCCCAGCCCCTGATAGTCAGAGATCTCCTCTTCTAACCAGCTTGACTAATAGATATTTATGGATCTATCCTCTAAGACTGGGGCATCATTTCAGATTTAAGTAGTGGGGCCAGGTACAGCAGGGGTCCAGTACAATTAGCCTATGGTACTAGGAAATATGGGGAGGGAGGGGAAGGAGGAAGGAGAACACACACACCCCTATCCAAATGGAACCCCTGCTCTAAAGACATCCCCATTCTTTTTTTTTTATAACCCAGTTATGCTATTAGCCTTCATGACATCCCCTGCCAATGAGTTCCACAGGCTAATTATGCCTTATGTGCAAAAGCAATTCCTACAGGTAATTTCATTGGGTGTCTCCTAGGTTTAGTATTTTGGCAAAGAGTAAAACTAAATAACAGCTCCCAATTTCCTTTTGTGGTTTTTTAAAAAAAAAGTTATGTCATATTTCTATTCATCTCTTTTCCAAACTAAATAGCTCTAACCTTATTGAGCTTCTTCTCCTATGGAAGCCATTCCACACCTATGATCATCTTTATTGCTTCTCCCGACATCTTTTTTAGTTCGACTCAGCCTTTCTTGAGTTGGGGCAACCAGAACTGCGCACAATAGTCAAGGTGTGGGCTTTCTATGGATTTATGAAGCGGCTTTAGGATATTTCCATGTTATTTCCTTCCTGGATAATTTCTAGCATTCTGTTTACCTTTCACCACTGCTGCACATGAAGCTCATCTTTTCAGCAAACGATCCACAATGTCTTCAAGATCCTAAATGGTAACATTTAATTTGGAACCCAATCTTGTGGGTGTAAAGTTAGGATTTGCTGCACATAGGGAAAACTGCACATATTTTTCCCTATGTGCAGCACCTTGCACTTATCAATGTTTACTTACATCTGCAGTTTTATTGCCCAATCTCCCAAATGTGTGAGATCCTTCTGTAACTTTTTGCATTATATTTCGGATTTCACTACCTTGAATAATGCAAATTTTACTGCCTCCCTCTTCATTCCCTTTTCTAGGTGTGATGTTAAACGGCATTGGCCCCAGCACAAATATTTGGGGCACTCTAAGAGTGTTAACAAACAAGAGGTTGCCCCACTTCTGCCCCACATTAGAACAGGATTCACCTGCTCGTTTGTCTTGGCGCCACCACATGCTCACCCCAGGGCTGCCTCACCGCTCCACATGTCATCAACCCAGGAAATGGGAGTCTGCTGTGTGGGCAAAACCAGGGCAATGGACTATCCCTGGGGCCACCCATCTGTTGGGGCGTGCATCAGTGTTCAGCACTATGGAGTCACAGGTGCTGGCCTAGAGCATCGGGTGAGTGACTGTAACTCTAATGGTGGAGAGATGGCAGGGGACACATGGTGAACCACAGGCGCGTTGGGTGACTGACTGTAACTCTAATGGTGGAGAGATGGTGGGGGACACATGGTGGACCACAGGCGCATTGGGTGAGTGACTGTAACTCTAATGGTGGAGAGATGGGGGGGGGAGGGACACATGGTGGACCACAGAAGGGAGAATGCCTGCCTGTCTGTTTTGGTCCTGCAGAGCCTGCGGATGGAGGTTGCGGTGGGGGGACCATAGAGCAACCATGGGCTCCAGGGGGGCTCCCCTCTCATTCGTTAACACCCTGAGAGAGAGAGAAGGAGGGATGGAGGGAGGTAGCATTTTAGAATGTCTGATTTGGCATTACCTGCCTTGAAGAACTTTGTGTCCTCTTCATATCTGGTCACCTTACATTTCACCCCCATTTCTAGATCATTCATGAATATGTTAACAACACCAGTCCCAATGCAGACCCCTGCATTATACCACTGTTTACGCCTATAATAATGATTATGTGACTTACCTCTCATAATCGCAGAGCCTTTGACCGCTCACAGAGCCTCTCTCTGTGCTGGCCTCCTGTTCTCTCTCTGTTAGCAGAGGAAATGGCCACAGCACCAAAGAGGAGCCAGTCAAGAATCAACCCCTTATACCACTTTCGGTTCCTTCAGCAGGGACTGCAGAATTCTGCTCCCTTTGAGGAGACAGGACCTCTAGGGAGATATCTCTCTTCCATGCTTTAGTAACAGTGGGAGTTATTAAAAAGTGAGTTGGTGTTTTTTTAAACTTATAAGCACATGTTACTTTTAAAGCCTATGAGAACATGACAAGCGGTTGCCTGGCTTCTCTCCATCCATCCACCCTGATACACTCCATAATACTGGGCTCAAATTACTGGATGGTAGATTTTGGTTAAATAGGAAAAAACCTCCCCATAGTAGGAGCTGTCCGGCAATGGAGCATGTCGCCCTGGGAGGTCATAGGCTCTCCATTGCTGGAGGTTTTCAAACAAAGGATGGACATCCATCTTTCAGGAATTGGGATCATGGAATTTTAGTGTTAAAGGGATTCAATGTTATCTAGGGATGTTGTTGCTGTATCTCAATGGATATTGTAGTCTTACTTGAATCTGTTACTTTTATTTATTTATTTATTTATTCCGAAGCATTTTATTCCACACCCTCCTGCACAACAGCATTTTAAAATAACAATAGAATTAACAATTAGAATTACAACTAAATATTTAAAAACATAAAATTACTAAAAAGCAGACCAAAACCCTTCCCCTACTCTCCGACGTCCACCGCTTGGGAGGGGGGAGGGGGTCGCATAACGTTTAGTATCCAGTAAAAGAAACCTGTGCACTGTCTTCAGAAGATGGGCCTAGGAACTAAAATTCATAACCTTTGGGGAAGTTTTTTTTTAAAACAAATTTAAATAAATAAATAAATAAATAAATATCTTTACTGAATACTAAAAATAATGGACTCAACTTAGATTTAAGATTTTCAAGGCACCATAAACACCTCTAATTATCTGACAAGTTCCTATCAGTCGGATTCTCAACCTTTCTGTTACTGCTGTGCATCCAGTTCTTTTGAAACGTGATGATTTCCTTTTTCCTTGAAAGCTGTTTCCTACAACTCCCTCTGCAACTCAAATGTTTGCTTTAACTGAGTCCTTTATCTAAATTTACTATTAACTATTAACTAGACTTTTTGGTCTCTTATACCAATATTTTTTACAACATTTTTCAAAATGTCTACATCTATGGGTTGTCTCCCCGCCACCCCCCCCCCCACACAGTCCCTTCCCTAGTTTTTTTTCCCTATCCACTGCCTATAATGGACAATGGCATAATTTGCCTAGGGAGATTTTTGGGATCTCCCTCCTTGGATGATTTGTAGGGATGGGACTCTGGACAAAATTTCAGTTTCAGTCAATTTCGGCTTTGGTTCTCATGTATTTTGGTTCTTTTTCAGTTTCGGTACTATTGGATCTTTTGCATTGATTTTTGTACTGGATTTTTAACATTGCTGTTTTTCAATGGGGGACAAACAGCAATGTTAAAAATCTGGTACAAAAATCAGTGCAAAAGATCCGCTAGTACCGAAACCGAAAAAGAACTGAAATTTCAGATTAATTCGAAATGGCCATTTTCGGGTACTTTTGGTTTTATCCGAAACTGAAATTCTCATCCCTAATGATTTGAATATACGGCTGGACAAGCATGATCCTGCCTCAGACCAGGAGGCTGGACAAAATGACCCATGATATCCCTTTGAACCCTTCAACTTTGGGTTGGGGATGGGGGCGGGATTTAGCTCTGCTTTGGGGTTTACTGTGTTTTATATAATTATTTATTGTTTTTATAATAGATATGTTTTATTATATTTTTATACGTTTTTAAATGTTGTAAGCCACCTTGAGCTGCTGTGGCAGCGGGGAGGGGGGGGGGAGCAAATAAATTTAGTGAAAATAAATAATCAATTCATCAATAATTCTATGATTCTACAAATATTCATGGAAATGAATTAATCCCGTGAATTTGTGCTATCCAGAATGAAACCAATGATGTAGATAACAACGTCCATTTGTTTATGTTTCATCAGATTCCTGTACTGGATATTTTGTTTTAGTTATTTCAGGATTTTGCCGATTTTATTTTGGCTCAATATTTTTTGATTACTTTGTTTTGGCCACTGTTCTCTCTCCCTTGTGGCTGCGTAGTAGCCCAAAGTAATCAAAATTCCAAAAGATCTCCAAGCAATTGAACCAAAATAAACAAAGCAATTGAAATTACATAAATGAATAAATGGACTATGCAAACAGCTGTTTTAGTCCAAAAACATGAATAATTTCTGTGAATAAAAAATCCACAATTTGTAGATCTAAACCCAAGTGTCTTAAAACTAAAACAAGCTCTAAAGACAAGTGTTTCCATGCAGCAGCCCCTCAGACTATGGCCCTTTTCACACAGACATGCTAACACTGATAAAATGGGTGTTACATTTATTATACATGTTGCAGGGTACCCATAGAGCACACCTGCAGCCCTGCAACATGAATAATAAAATGTAACACCCATTTTATCACTGTTAGAGTGTCTGTGTGAAAAGGGCCTAGTACTGGCTTCCAATGGAGGATGTGGTGGTAGCAGAGCAGGAGAATTAATGTTCCATAAAAATCAATGGGATTTTCAGGTATGAAAGGCAGTGAATAATATGGCACAAAAGGGAAGATGGAATCAAAATTTTGGCACCCTGCTTATATTTGAGTCTTCTGCCTCTCTCCACATTTGGCTGAATTTGGCTTGAGGAATTGCAACATTTTACTCTAAGGTTTTCATTTTTCCATTCCAGTTATTTTGGTTGCTCGGTCATTTTGTTATTTCACTTACACCATCACAATTGCCAAAAACAACATAATCAAAATTCCAGAATGTCCAGAAACAACCAAAATTCCATTCTGCCACGTTAAGACAGAGCGGAGTTTGTGCCTTCCCACTGAGAATGTCAGACTATAGGTGGAGCTCGCAGCGGGCGTGAGCCAAGTGGAGCTGAGCCACTCCGTCTTTCCCGCTGTGATGACCTCAGGTAGTCTCGCATGAAGTGAGACTATGCCAGGTTTAAAGAGCCCCGCTCACTGTGCAGGAGGCAAGGGCTCCAGAACAGACATGTTGATGGACACTCTGGTGAGCACCGTTGTGAGCTAGCTCACTCCCCTTCTAGGTGGCCAGCCAGTCTTGCAGCTAGGGGTATGCCTCCCTTCCCTCCTCCCAATCCCAACTGTCCTCCTTAGGGTTAGAGTCTGGAGGGAATTTGGCCACCTGCACCAGGGATGCCTCTTCGTGGAACCAAGTGTTGCTAGGTGCAGAGGAAAATTGGCCCTCCCCCACCTCAGTGGGCTGGTTTGGGGTGGAAACTGGGAAGGCCCATGCTTCCCAGTTGGACTCCTGGGTCCCCACCATACGCGGGATTATTGACTGGTGCGGGGTGGGTATGACAGCCAGTGGGCATGAAAGCCACAGAAGGGTGATCAGTCACTAAGTCAGGGCTCCCAGTGTGGGAGAGCACCCTCAGAAACTCATGGGGTCCATCATCCTGTACGCTAAGGTATCTGCCCCTCTGGGTGATGAACACCTTCTGGGATGTCAATGCCCAGGGTACTTCTTTGCTGCCACAAGTCAAATTGGACTCCCTACTAGATGCTGTCTCCTGAACAAGAGCTTCCAAGGTCACTCTGTGAGCTCTCTAGTCAGTACTGGATTCTCTCAACTTTGGGTAATTTCAGATGTTACGAAAACGCCTTTCACCACAGTGGATCACAGTGGATCCACTGAGGTGGTGGCATTCCTGTGAGCATCTGTTTGACCCCCACCAGATGTTTACCACAGTGAATCTCTGGTGGGGGTCAAACCTAACTACAATCTGGAGGTGAGGCCCGCCCACCTCCAGAGTCGTGGTTAGCTTGTCTAGGAACCGGAAAGGGGCAAAAGTAATGTCAATTACCTTGTCCTGGTCCGGAATCACGCCACAAACCACGGGATCAGGCGTAGCGGCCTCATTGGCCACTACACCTGCCCGTCTCCCCATGGACGAGCAGCCGAGGGAGCACGGGGTGTGTGTGTGGGCGGCCGCACGTTGCACCACGCCGCACAGCTCCGCCCCCTCCCCAATTCCCCACAGTGATGGAGCTGGCACATCTGAAAGACGGCCGGATTCATCACGGACCAGGATCTGAGAGCAATCCCGGTCCAGGGTTCAGCATGGCAGGCCTCCGGGTCCATCACGCCTGAAATTACCCATTGTGTGTAAAGTGGTTTTGCCAGGCTGGGCTTTTTAGCCAGACTCTACAGTGCAACTTTAGGTGTGGCAGCCTCCCATAACTTTATTTGCATTACAAGGGAGCTTAGGGTGGGCCTAGAGGTATGGGAAGGGAAACCTTTTTGAGTAGCTTTAATGGCAAGTCAATTTGGTGGGATATTTTTATGCTGGGACCTGACACGTGCATTCATATGCAACTGGCACACAGGGCTTTGGCATATATTTTCAGGGACAATGGTGTTCTGAATGGTGGCCAGTTGGGTGGGCTAACTCAAATGTTACCAGAAATTTAACTTTTTGGTAGCAGTGAACATATGGAGAGAGGAATTTGCCACAAGTGAGTCATTTTGTTAGTTCCCACTATAGGATCCAGTGGGGGCACCCCCAGGGAAACCAGGGATGCCCAGTTTACCACCAACCCCAAAACAGTGCACACAGCGCAGAGAGAGCTGCCCCAGATGCATGGTGATGTAGCAGTGTGCAGGGGGTTGGAACAGGGGCCGAGTCATTCCCCGGCAGGAGTAATCAGACTCCTGAGAATGAGCGCAGTAGGATCGGGTTGTCAGGAGAACCTCAGCGCTCAGCACGCCTGCCTGCGTGAAACAGCAGGGCAGAGCCTGCCAGGATAAAAGGCAGTTGACAGGAAGGACCTTTGCTGGTGAACAGCTTGCTGACTGGCCTCCTTTTCCTGCAAGCTCCGTGTGGTGCCAGAGAGAGGTGGTGTGGAAGGTGAGTGTGTGCTGGAGTAGGTGCATGCATGTGTATGTGCATTGTGTGGGCAGCGTGTAAGTGTCCTTCCCCCTCCTTCCCAGGTATTGTAATCCCGTGGTGTTCCTTCCCCCCAGAAATGTGTGACCCATTCCTACTGCACCCTTCTCCTTCCCAGCACTTCCTTTCCTCCACCTCTCACATCCCTTCACAGTCCATTTCCCGTGGATGGGTATCTGGCTGTGGTGGAACCTTGAGTACAGCACACCTGACTCCATACCCTATGATGATCTAGCCTGCCCTCTTGTAGTAGTAGTAGTAGTAGTAGTAGTAGTAATCCTTTATTTGACATAACCACTTGGTTGGTGAAAAAATACAATAATAATAACAATAATAAAAACAACCAAGGAATAAAAAGAAAGAAATCAACACAATAATACTGCTGCAAATTCAGTCCAACATAGATTGATAAGATTTACATATATTATAATCATCAATTAGGGACAACATTCCCAGTTTACAAAACAGAAAAATAAAATCTTGAACATATATTCTTAGACAATCCTTAGCCCTACACAAAATTTCTACTGTAAGGACCCAACATAGAAATAAAATTTCCCCTCTAAGTTCCTAATAACTCTAATTTCTTGTGTTTGACAAGCAGAAGGAGGAAATTTGCCGCTCTATACATCACCTTATAATTTGAGTTGGCTAATATATATACAAGTTTTGGATCCAAATTCCGCCAAGGAGCCTCCGGGCAAAACAACCCCCTAAACTGATAACGGATATCAGCTGTTAACACACAGTCAAAAAGGTAATGAGTTAAATCTTCAATATGTTCATTGCAATCACATAACCTGTAATCGTAAGGAATCTCTTTAAGGTGGTCCTCTAAAACCTTAGAGGGCATCATCTGAAATCTCATTAATGTAAGTGCTTTCCTAAGGGCAAAATTCTGTATGTGGCAAAGATAAAACTCTAGTTGGTGAACTGTTTTTATCTTCCCATACATAGGAGCAGCTACTGACACAGCAGCTAATGCGATATCCTGCTGTTTAAGGAGCTTATTTTGAAGGACTTCCAAAGATGAAACAGCATGACCCCACAATCAGCCCCATACAAAATCTGGGGCACAAGTTTTTTCGTAAGTAACTGTAGGGCTGGTTTAATCAGCTTACCACCCTTGGTGTGCAGCGGGGAAATCACCCTGTAATCGGATCCCAAAGGACCTCTCTCCTCCTTGCTCTACGTGTGCTAGTAACAGCATCCTATACCCGGTAACCATCAACAGCCTCTCAGGTGACCCTCACCTGAGACCAGATTTCTAGATTTGCAGTTGTAGGGTCCTTGTATTCTGAATAGATTTCCATGGGATGTCTGGATGCTATTCACAGTCGAGATGTGAAGATATGTTTTACATCTCTTGTTCTGGGAGGTTGTTTGAAATGTGGGGGGTGTCATAACATTCCAGAAAGTAACAAAAAAAGTTCCATAAAGTGACCAAAAAGGCCCAGAAAGTGACAAAAGTGATTAAAAAGTCCGAGAGATTTAATAATTTAGAAAATTCATATAGGTCTCAATCTAAAACACTGGGCTATCAAAAGGATTATAATGCTTGAGTGCTGGTTCAATAGATTATGGATTTGTCCTTTAGATGGCTTACCCCAGAGAAAAAAAACAGCAGAAGATTGTGAAGCAAATAGACCTTAATCAATTCATGAAGGTTCTCCCCAGGGACCAGCTGATATGAGTGAGAAAACAAAAGCCTAGCCCAATGGAGGAAGCCATTGAGGCTACGGAGGTTTATAAGACAACCAAACCTTTGGGGGGGAGGGGGGTGGAAAGACATTTCAGGGGACACCCCGTGTTCTAAATCTGGATCCTAAACCTCTTTTCTAGTATCATAGCATCACAGCATTAGAAAAGGGTGATTGTGTAGAAAAGGGGCACATGTCATTTTCGTTATTACAATGATGATAATGAAAATTGTTGTTTTTGTTATTGTTATTTCAATAACAAAAATGACAAAAAATAATAATAAAAAAAATAAAAATGAAAACATCATTATTTTTTTTTAAAAAGGGGGAAACACTGAAAAGTGTATTTCAGGCTATAACTTTTTTGTTTCTTATTCAATTCTGCTGCAACTTGGGGTTCTTGTACCCACAATGGCGGGCGCTATGTGTACCAAATTTCAAAATGATTAGATAACGGGAAACAATTTGTGAAGTAATTGAATGTTGTGATTTTAAGAAAAACTCCATACACATTCATTGCTACAACTTCTTTATCTTCCATCCAATTTGCATGAATCCAGTGAATATTATGTACCTCCACAACCTCAACACTCCTGCCAATTTTTAGAAAAATTGTGACCCCAGTCATGGGCCCCCAGGATTCCCTTCGGATGTCGAGAAAGAAACTCTTCCCGGTATCTTCATGGTCTTAGGCATGCTCCAACAAGTGCCATGGCGCCTTTTGTTTTTCTCTCAGAGAGTGACCGGATTTTGCCATCTTGGCAGGAAATCTGTGAGTCTGGGGTCATGGGCCCCCAGAATTCCCTTTGGATGTCAAGACAGAAAATCTTCCCAGTATTGGCATCGTCTTGGGCATGCTCCAAACAAGTCCCATGGCGTATTTTGTTTCTCTCTTGGAGAGTGACCGAATTTTGCTATCTTGGCAGAAAATCTGTGAACCCAGGGTCATGGGCCTCCAGAATTCCCTTTGGAATTCAAGACACAACATCTTCCCGGTATTGTCATGGTCTTAGACATGGTCCAACAAATGCCATGGTGTATTTTGTTTCTCTCTTGGAGAGTGACCGGATTTTGCCATCTTGGCAGGAAATCTGTGACTGCGGGGTCATGGGCCTCCAGGATTCCCTTTTGATGTCGAAACAGAACATCTTCCCGGTATTGTCATGGTTTTAGGCATGGTCCAACAAGTGCCACAATGCATTTTGTTTCTCTTTTGGAGAGCGACAGAGTTTTGCCATTTTGGCAGGAAATCTGTGAACCTTCCATAAGACCATGACAATACCGGGAAGATTTTCTGTCTCAACATCAAAAGGGAATCCTGGGGGCCCATAACCTCGGGGTCACAGATTTCCTGTCATGGGCCCCCAGGATTCCCTTTGGATCTCAAAACAGAACATCTTCCCGACATTGTCATGGTTTTAGGCATCGTCCAACGTGTGCCACGGCACATTTTGTTTCTCTCTTGGGCCTCCAGAATTCCCTTAGGCTGTCGAGAGAGACATCTTCCTGGTATTTTCATGGTCTTAGGCATGGTCCAACAAGTGTAATGGCACATTTTGTTTCTCTCTTGGAGAGTGACTGAATTTTGCCATCTTGGCAGGAAATCTGTGTCCCCGGGGTCATGTGCCCCCAGGATTCCCTTCGGATGTCAAGACAGAAAATCTTCCCGGTATTGGCATGGTATTAGTCATGGTCCAAGAAGTGCCACTGCGAATTTTGTTCATCTCTTGGAGAGTGACTGAATTTTGCCATCTTGACAGGAAATCTGTGACCCCGAGGTTATGGGCCCCCAGGATTCCCTTTTGATGTTGAGACAGAAAATCTTCCCGGTATTGTCATGGTCTTATGCAAGGTCCAACAAGTGCCATGGTGCATTTCATTCCTCTCTAGGAGACTGACTGAATTTTGCCAACTTGGCAAGAAAACTGTGACCCCAGGGTCATGGCCCCCCAGAACACCCTTTGGATGTCATCACATCACATCACAATGTTGTTTATGTAATGTGAAATAAGGCACAAAGTGGCAGACTGTACAATAAATGAAAGCAAGGAGTAAAGTTAAAAACAACATTCCAACTGCTGCCTATATTTATTATGCCCGGTAAGGGCAGAATAATACATGCAGCCATATGCGTTTTCCCATAATCATTGGAAGGCAGGTTCTCAATTAACCTCTTCATCGCTACTTGTGTTCCGATATGTTTTGTGGGTTTTTTGTCTTTATTTACAGGGTTCTTTTTCTTCTAAGCATTTTAACAATTACAGGCACTGCTGGCAGGGAGGCCATGGCCACCCCTGCTGTTAGCCTGACTGATGGAGTGAAAAAGGGGGAGATATAATTTAACCTTTTGCAGATTTTGTTTAAATCTACTGCCATCATCTTGCCAGTGATTTGGATCCTGTGCATGGTTGTTACTAACTCCTATGGAATTTTGACTATAAATATTGGAGAAATGATATCTTTGGCCTTGGAAGATCAGTGTGGATTTAATAAAAAGAATCAAATCCCAGTCCTAGATGAACTACAGTGATACCTGAGGGAACCTGAGAGGATATTCAAATGTCAAGTCATTTCCGGGGGGAAAAAAATGTCGCCTTCTCATCTCGACCTCCCCATAGCTGAAGTAAAAGTTACATGGACATGGACTCCCTCACAGTATAATAAAAATAATGACACCTCCACTCCTGACTTGATGGACAGGATCAAACAATCAAACTCAGCTTGGTGGGGTGTACATTTAAATGGGGACACACTCAAGAGACATTTGTATGTTGTTGGAAATGGGAAATGATTCATAATTGTGGTTGTTTAACTGCAATTACTATTTCAGCCTGTTGCGACACCTTATTATGGTGGAAATGAGGTATAGAATGGGGAGAAGGGATGCAAAGAATCCCAGGATACAATATATTAAAGATTAAGGCACTAAAACACCACACTATACACCTGGAACATAAAGGAAACTCAAAGTATAAGTTTAGCACTGCATGGGTGGGCAGTTTGAATAATAACAGTGTGAGGTTACTCGCAAACCTGCTCTATTTTGACTATACCTATGCAGTCATGCACCTGGACTTCTGTGTGTTCTGAATAGTGTTTTAAGGCAGAACACCTGAACTGGGACTAATGGTTCTGTTGTTATGTTTGTTTTTCTTATTGCATTGCTGCTGTGTTGTACCTTATCCTCTTCTCTGTGTTACAGATCACCTCGACAGGCTCATGTTCCCATTTACACTGCATTGGGATAAACAAGGTTGTAGTGGGGCAAGGCTAATACCCCAGATTACTGTAAGTCCCTCGCAACTCTTGTTAATTGGACTCATGAAGGAGACTCGAGCGGGGTATCACTGGTCATCTTTATGCCCGACAACATCTGGAGTGTAAATCACTCTCTCACAAGGAAAAACATAAGAGATCCACTCAAAACACAGTCTAGGAATCAGAAGATTAAGCACAATAGCACTAGCAATAACAACAACACACAAAATCCACTTAGCTTTGGCCAGTCTCTCTGCTCCAATCACCGGCGCTGTGTGTTTCTCAGCACCAGGTTTTAAAGCCCTGGCCCTGCCTCCTTTTGTGCCTGGAGGTGTGCAGAGCACCACACAGGCTCAGGGCCTGACCTCACACCCTGTGAAGTTGAAGGTTGCAGTTGTGGGTCAGCCATGTTGGATCAGGTTGCCTCAGCAACCGGACACTACGTTGGGCCCACTGGCACTGTGGCATTAGGTAGTGGTGGCGTGGTGTGCACAGCAGCGGGACACAGGGCTAATACAGGGCCTGGAGGCTCAGGCTTCCTTCCCCTGTGGTGCCAAGCCCCACGACGGATTACAGTACCCCCCCCCCCCACCGAGCCGCCCGCATATGGGCTGCTTTAGCAGGAGGGGCGGGATAAAAATCTATTAAATAAATATAAATAAATAAATATGGATCCAGTGTGCCCAGACTTCTCTGGATGATGAAGATGAAACAGACAGAAGAGGCGGGATGCTGACACATGAGCCGCAGGTTCCCAGGACCATTCTTCAGGACTATGGCCGGCCCAATCAATCAAGACAACCCCAACGGAGCTTGGAGTCTAGAATGGCCTGAACCTCACACTCGGTAGTAGCGTCTGGAGGGGGGCCAAGGACAAGGGATGCCTCTGAGGCTGAAGATCCCAGTGCAGGTTTCAAAAGAAAGACATGAAAGGTCAGATTAATCTTAACATGGGGGGAGGCATGCAGTGTAGGTAACTTCATTAAATTGGCAAAGGATGGGATAGGGGCCAATATACTTATAGTTCAGCTTTGTAGAGGGATGCGCTGAAGGATAATGTCTATGGTCGATCCACACGAGGTCTCCAGGGTTCAGGATAGGGGCAGGTCTGCGCTACTTGTCCACATTGAGTTTATAACATTGTCGGGAGCATTCTAACACTTGTTTGGCTACTGCTTGCTTCTCCTGGATCTGATGGGCCAGGGCTCCTGCAGCAGGAACGTGCATGGGAGGCAGATTTGTGGTTCCTAATTGCGGGTGAAAGCCAAAGGTGACGTAGAAGGGGGATTCACCAAGAGAGGCATTGGGGGCATTGTTATTTGCAAATTCTGCCAGCAGCAACCATGTATACCAATAGTCCTATAAATAGTCTGTATAACATCGTAAGTGCTGTTCAAAATTTTGGTTGACCCGTTCTACTTGGCCATTAGCCTGGAGATGGTATGCACTGGTGGGTTTTAACTGTACTTGGAGGGCCTTAAGCAAGGCCACCCAAAAATGGGAGACAAATTGGGAGACTCGATCACTTAACAATTCTACAGGCCAGCCATGCAATTTTACTATGTGGCGTATAAACAGAAGAGCTGTTTGGTGGGCGGAGGACAATCCTTTACATGCCATAAAGTGCGCCAATTTGGTGAAGTGGTCAATGACAACAAGGACCGTAGTATATCCTTGGGACGGTGGTAGTTGTACAATGAAATTGATACCCACACATTGCCAAGGGCCCTGGGGTGGAGCCAACACTTGGAGGAGTCCCTGTGTTGCCTTCTGTGGAATTCTGATGCGGGCACAGGTGGGACACTCTTGTACATACTGTCGGACCTCTTTCAGGAGATCAGGCCACCAGAAGGCCCGGTGGATCAATGCAGGTCCATTCCTATCCAGGATGACCAGTGAGCGGTGCATCATGGTGGGACCATAGAATAGAGGGTCTGAATGACAGAAGAACTACAACCTGCCCATGTCGCTGGATGAGGCCATTTTCTATTCTATCCACAGGATCATCTGTCACTAGAAGTTCATTATCTATCACTCGCTGGAGTTGTTCCAAGGACAAATATGTTCCTGCAAATACCTTGTGGTCCAAGATGGGTCCTTGTGATCAGAGGGTGATCTCTCTCCCTTCATGGTATCGTGATAAAGCATCTGCTAACACATTCAATTTTCTGGGGCAATATTGTAGAGTAAAGGAAAAGCGGACAAAGAAAAGTGCCCATTAGGCATACCAGGCATTTGAGATTTGGGCCATTTGGAGGAAGGTCAGATTTTTATGGTCTGTCACAACTATCACTGGGAACTGTGCCCCTCAAGGTAATGGTACCATGTTTCAAAAGCCGCCTTGATGGCAAGAAGTTCCCAGTCAAAAATCGTATAATTTTGTTCCATTGCAGTAAGTTGTTGCGAATAGTAGGCACATGGAAGCAGTTGGTTGTCCGTTCCTGTTTCTTGCAATAATACTGCCCCTATGGCTCCACTAGATGTATATGTGTATGCTATGACATGTAAGGGTTTTTGGACGTCTGGATGCTGCAGAATAGGGGCCATCCAGAAGGCTTTTATAAGATAGTCAAAGCTGTATTGTTGTTCGGGTCCCCAGAGGTATTCCTGGTTCTTTTTTAACAGTTGTGTAAGGGTTTTGGTGATTTCTGCATAATTGGGGATATAATGACGATAATAATTGGTGCTGCCTAGAAAGCGTTGAAGGGGCTTGACTGCCTTGGGGGCTGGCCATTGTTTAATCGCATCAACTTTGTGAGTATCCATCTTTATTCCTTCTGGGATTATCACAAAGCTGAGGAAGTCCACAGTAGTTAAATGAAAGGCACATTTTTCTCTTTTACAATATAGTTTGTGTTGTCTGAGTCGTTGTAGGACATGGCGTGCATGGCGCACATATTGTGAAAATGAAGTGGAGTAAATTAAAATGTCATCTAGATAGGCTATGACAAAAAGATCTAGAATGTCCCAGAAGATGTCATTGATGAAGTGTTGGAATGTAGCTGGAGCGTTGGCCAAGCCAAACGGCATTACCAGGTACTCGAAGTGCCCATAACGAATACGGAATGTTGTTTTCCATTCATCCCCTTCTCAGACCCAGACCAAATTAAACACCCCTCAAAGGTCCAATTTTGTGAAAATGTGGGCCCCTTGTAAGCGGTTCAGTAGTTTGGGGATCAATGGTAAGGGGAAGCAGTTTTTGATGGTGAAGGCGTTAAACCCACGATAGTTGATACAGGGTCAAAGACCTCCATTTTTCTTAGGTACAAAAAATATGGGGGCGCTGGCAGGGGAAGAAGAATGCCGGATAAATCCTTTATTTAAGCTTTCATCTAGATATTGGCATAGCGCACTTAACTCTGGGGTTGACAAGGCATAGATTCTCCCAAACGGTGACTCTTTTCCGGGAAGCAAGTCAATCAGACAATTGTAAGATTGATGAGGTGGTAGCTCTGCTGCCTGAATTTTACAGAACACATCCGCATAATCGACATATTCCTTGGGTCTTGTAGATGCATCGCTAGGGATGCTTCCGCACATCGAGTGGGGCAGCCCTTCCTTCATCGCGGGTCCCAAGCACGCACGAGAACAGTACGTAGTTGGATGTAAAGCGTATGTGCTTCTGTTGCCAGAGGATGAGAGGGTTATGTTGATACAACCGTGGGAGGCCTTACACCACAAGGAATAAAGGGGTACAAACAACATCAAAAATGATATACTCTTGGTGCTATCCAATTACACAAGGCAAGGGAGTGGTTTGTCGCATGATGGGGCTTGAGATTAAGGGGGAACCATCAATTGAATGTACCCATTCTGGATGGGTCTTGGTTTATACGGGGAGGGCACGGGACTGCACTAGGCTTGAATCAATTAAGTTTCTGAATGCTCCAGAGTCCACAAGCGCCCATACTATGAGAGATCACTGAGGGTCTGTAGTTAAGGTAATGGGAACCTGGAGATGGGCTTGTTGTGAGGCGAGGACAGAGGGGTTTTGCCTTATGGCCAAGAGGACCCTTGTCCCTCCCGGCCCTTGGGGTTTCCCTGGTCACGACGAGGGGATGACAAGGAAGGGCACTCATGGACAAAATGGGAAAGGTCCCCACAATAATAGCATGCCCTCAACTTTCATCTTCTTTCCCATTCTTCCACTGTCAGTAGTACTCAAGAGGCACCTAGTTTCATGGGCTCGGGGTCATTTCCCCTTGCTCCTTCAGCTGGAGACACGAAGGGCAGAGGGGGTCAGGAAAAAGGGCTTTGAGCCTCCTGTCTCTTCTCCCATCTGTCGGGAAGGGCGGTATAAGCCAACTGATCTTTAAGTACATCGCTCAGCCCTTTCCTGAACATCACCTTCAACACCTCATTGGGCCATTGTAAATCAAGTGCCAGTTGCTGGAATTTATTTTATTTATTTTATTTTATAAAAGATTTCTATCCCGCCCCTCCATCCCACAGGGCAGCTCAGGACAGCGAACAACAATTCAAACATTAAAACAAACCACAATTAAAAATCCCATATACATAAAAAAGACACAACAGTTCCCCCCCTCACCACCCACCCTACCTCCCCTCACCAAAAGCCTGGTGGAACAGCCAGGTCTTACACAAACATCAAAATGACAGGTGGTGGGGGACAACCAAGCCTCCTCTGGGAACAAGTTCCACAGCATGGGGGCAGCCACCAAAAAAATCTCACATCAGTGACCACCCATCTCCACTGGGGAACATCCAAAAAGGCCCCCACGGATGATCTCTTGGGTCGCACGACCACATGGGGAGTGAGGCGATCCCGCAGATAAGCAGGGCCCAGGCAGTGAAGGGCTAGAATTGCATCATGTACTCCAAGAGCCCCCCCTTTCCCTGCCTTAAGGACATGATGGCGGCCTCTGCATCCCGTATGCAATGAGGGTGATCAAATAAGGTAAATTCTCAAACAAAATTGGCATAGTTCGAGAGCAAGGGGCTCTTGCCCTTTAATAAGGTGGTAGCCCAATCTAAGGCAATCCCATCAAGATTTCCAATAATAAAGGCTACCTTCAAGGTGTCAGTGGCATATGTGGCCGGCTGCATGGTAAACATGAGGTTTCAGAGGGCCAAAAATCTCTGGAAGGCTCATCAATCACCAGAACATTTGTCAATTCGAGGACCCTTAGGTTCTCGAGAGGCAGTGGCCCCCTCGGGTGTCAGGGCTGGAGGTGCCTCTGGAGCCACCCCACCATGGATAGTTCCCACTGCAGTAGCTAACTCCATATGTTTCATTTGCAAGTCCTTCATCTCCATCGCTAACGCTTGCACTGCTCTAACTAGCTCCCCTATTTCTTTAGCCACATCCATAATGCCTAGGTCCGCTATAGGGACACAGAATGTGTACATGTGGGCTGGTGATTCTGTCACAGGGGAAGGGGGAAGTGAGGTAGGGGAAGGGTGTACGCACTCACAAGCCAACTCTGGGACTACGCTCTCCAGGAATTCCGTGGGAGGAAAATGCCCATCAGGATAGTATATTAGCCAAATAGATCTCAAAAAGACCAGGCTCCTACCATCATAGGGCACAGAACTCGCAGCGGAGGATACGGCACCAAGCCCTCTGTAGTCGCTCCATGCACTCTTAGTCATACAAAGGGGGGAGGAAGGGCTGGTGGGGTATGTGGGGGAAAGCGAGGAACGGGCCCTGGGTTGCAGGCACCAAGGGGGAAGGCAGGGTTCCCGGGGGGGTGGCTCGTACACTCAGTCCACGCACTCTCACTATCACTCACACTCTCTCATGGGGAAAAACACAAGGATGGCTCTCAAAACACAGTCTAGGAATCACAAGATTAAGCACAATAGCACTAGCAATAACAACAACACACAAAATTCACTTAGCTTTGGCCAGTTTCTCTGCTCCGATCACTGGTGCTGTGTGTTTCTCAGCGCTGGGTTTTAAAGCCCTGGCCCCGCCTCCTTTCATGCCTGGAGGTGTGCGGCGCACTGCACAGGCTCAGGGCCTGACCTCCCACTAGGGCTGAAGCGGCATGCCGCTGCGGTAACTTTTTCCGATGGAAAAAGCTCTTCCGCAATGTGTGGCATGATGCGATAGAGACATTCATTCCGCTAATTTCACTCCGCTACTTCCAAAGACTGCAAAAATAGCGGAATAATGTTTTTTCCCGACAGTTTCTATCTTCCGCAATTTCCACCAGCACTGCGAAGTAGCGAAAAATGCGTGTTCCGACAGTTTCCGCGATTGTTCCGACAGTTTCCGCGATTATTCCGACAATTTTCAAATTAGCGGAATGCCGGCAGAATTAGCGGAATGCCGGCGGAAAAGCTGTGGAACGTCATGGGCAATTCTGCAATGGCGGAATGAAATAGCAGAAAGGAAAAAGGAGCTACCGCTTCAGCCCTACCTCCCACCCTGTGAGGTTGAAGACTGCAGTTCTGGGTCAGCCAAGTTGGATCAGGTTGCCTTGGCAACCAGACGCTGTGTTGGGCCCACCGGCACTGTGGCATTAGGTAGCGGTGGCGCGGTGTGCGTGGCAGTGTGACGCTGAGCTAATGCGGGGCCTGGAGGCTCAGGGCTCCTTCCCCCACAGTGCCGAGCCCCGCGACGGATGACAGATGCCTAGATAGGAGTGTGATCTCATCTTAAAGGGGCTGGGTGATGGGGCTGTTACACCCACATTGCCCCCTGTTGCAGTACAGGGGAGAGTGCAAAACAAAAAATTGTCTCACCTCGTGCAGCAAAACATCTAGAGATGGCCCTGATTTTAATTCCATTCCAGCCAACTCTGCAAGCGAGGATGCACAAAGATGGTTGATTTTAGAAGCAAACTTGTCTCCCACCCCCCCAAGGGACTCTTGACTGAACTTTCTTCCTGTCTATAAATGAGCATCAGGTAGAAACTTCTTAATCATCCTATTTGTGATTGATCCCCAAAGCATCGCTTTCCCTCATGACCAGGCAAACTAATTTGCCATCACTACCTCTGCATCTCTCCATAGCCTCCCTGGAAATGGTAGACCAGCATCACCTCTGCCCAAGACAGAGGCTAGTGGCTTCACAGTGGGGCTGGCACAGAAGACATGAAGGCTTTAAAAACTGCAGGTGAGTGAGGAGACTCCAGAATCACTGAGACAGATGACTGATGAGGACAAGGGTATCTTTGCTTGGATGCTATGAATGACAAAGGAGAGACTCTATGGGCTGAGGAGAACCTAGTTGATGGGGAGCACGAGCAGTGATTTCCAACTGAGAATCTGAAGTTGAGAGAAATACTCAGAGATGGAAAGGCTACAAGTGTGATAGATACACACAGAAAAATGGTGTGTGTTTGTGAATAGACAGACGCAGTATTGAGATGGTGGGGGGAGAGAGAAGGAAACATTTAATTTGAAGATGGATAAATAGTACAGAGATAGACATAGATGGGTGTGTGAGGAAATGGATAAATGGACAGAATGAGAAAGGGAGAAAGAAAACGTATGTGTTTGCAGGAAGAGACAGACTTAACTAGACAGATAGTCAGATGGATGGACAGATGAGTGTGTGTGTGTGTGTGTGTGTGTGTGTGTGAGAGAGAGAGAGAGAGAGAGAGAGAGGGGGGGGGATGCGTTGACTGGCAGTGAGAAAGGGTGGTGTATAAGAGAAAGATAGACAAATTAAATTTATAGAGATGATGATGATGATATGATGATGATGATAGACAGACAGCTATCCCCATGAGCACTGTCTCTCTATATAGCCTACCATCCATCCATCCCCACTCAAGTAGCCAATTCCTTTCTTACTGGGATTTGAGGTAGGACAGTCTGTCAATATTTCCAAACCAAATTCTCTTGAAATGTTTCTTTTTAGCTTATTTTCCTAGGGCAGGAAATCTCTCTCTTTTTTTTTTTAATGTCTTTTTTTATTTTAGCTTCTAATGCATAACATCAAACAACACATAATATACATGTACGTCCCCCCCCCAGTAACTCCCACCCTCCCCGTCCCCGTCCCTCTGCCCTTTAATCCCCTCCCCCAATTTTAGTAAATTTCTCTTAAGCAAGTCGAGTGTGTGAACTGTTCCATCTTTATCGTCTTTGTTAATACTGTCCAGCATTGGTCCCAGTTTTTATAAAAAATTTCTAGGTTGTCTTCTAGGCTGACAGTGATCCTTTCCATTGAAAGGCAGTGCCATAGTCTCTGGAGCCATGCCTGCCAGGTGAGGCCCTTGGCAAATTTCCAAGTCCTGGCTATGGTGTGGATCCCTGCTAAAATCAGGTTGGTACTTGTCCTCCTCTGCTGTTTAGATATCGCCTTTTCTGGGTATAGCCCCAAAAGGGCTATTTCTCACTTGAAAGGCAATGGTATTTCCAGAGTCTCAGTAATTACCTTCCATACTTTTTTCCAGAAATCAAGTACCTTTGGACAGCTCCACTATGAGTGTAGGTATGTACCTCTTTCGCCTCAGCCCCGCCAACAGGTTGGGGGGTATGCAGCTTTTATTCTATTAATCTCGTCAGGTGTGGTGTACCACCTCTGCATTAACTTGATTTGTGGTTCCTTAACTAACAGGGCTCTAGAACACGTGTTGGCATACGACCACATCTGTTTCATCTTTTCTTCTGTATATCTCTATCATTAATTCATCCGCCCACTTAGATACATACCCCGCATCAGGCAGGTGGTCTATTGTCTTTACTATCCTATGCAATATTGAAAAGATTCCCCTTTGTCCTATTTTATTAAATAGGATCTTCTCTAGCTCTGTGGGGGGGGTCTACTGAAGTTTGGTTTATCCCTTGGATTTGTAAGGGCACTATGCAGTCGGCAATATTGCCAGAATTGTATATTTTCTTTCAGGGTCTCTTCCAGTTCTTCCCTTGTTTTTAGCACCCCCTGTGTGAACGAGTGTGTGACCCAGTAAATTCCCTTCTCTCTCCACCCCTTCATGGTCTCTCTTTCTCTTGCATCCCATTTGGGCCCAATTTTTCTAGTGGAGTATATGAGGTTTTACCCTGTACAATCTCTAATTTTCTTTGGCATTCCCGCCACGTATTTAGTGCTAATCCCGCAAAAGGGTGATCCTTTCGTTCAGGGCCCTTCAAATGTATTTTTTTCTGGGCAGTCAAAAATATCTTGCCCATTTTCCAGTCCTAGAGTCTCTAGTTCCAGATTCCTCCATCTGGGCTCCTCTCCCTCATTGAACCAAACTTTAACTGTCCTCAAGGCCGAGGCCCTGTGGGCCCAGCGGTGCCCTTGTCGTGGACGGACCATTACCTCCTTCAGACCAGTCTTTTAGCACGCCCCCTCCAGAAGGGGAAGGGACCAGTTAGGATGGTCCGCCCTCGGAGGCTGATGGAACCCCAGCGGTTCCAGGAGGTCCTGAGGGAACTTACCCTGGA